>ML777671.1:1479246-1491423 GCA_009831015.1 Picea engelmannii
GGGAAAGAAACAGGAAAAAGAAAAACAAGAATACACAATGCTTGATGAGATCACTGAAAAAGAAATTCCAAAGGAACCAGAAAATCAAAATGTACAACAACAGGAGCAACAGGTACCTCAAACACCTGCAAGTGTTGTTAGAATATATACCAGGTTAAGTATACTCCCTGAACGATACTCTCCTTCATTGTATTATTTATTGTTGACTGATTCTGGTGAACCAAAATGTTATGAAGAGACAATGTAGGTAGACACCAAAAAGAAGTGGGAGCAAGGCATGAAAGAGGAAATGGATTCCTTGGCAAATAACCAGACTTAGGACTTGGTTTAGTTTCCTGTAGGAAAAAGAGCATTGCAGAATAAATGGGTTTACAAGTTGAAGGAAGAAGATAGATGAGAAAAGCGGTACAAGGTTAGACTTGTTGTAAAGGGGTTTGCACAAAATAAAGGTATAGATTTTGATGAAATATTTTCTCCTACTATTAAAATGACTTCAATTAGGACTATTTTAAGTCTTGTGGTAGTAGAATATTTGCATCTTGAACAGTTAGATGTAAAAAGAGCTTTTCTCCATGGGGATTTGGAGGAAGAGATTTATATGCAGCAACCACAGGGGTATGAGGTCAAAGGGAAGAAAAATTTGGTATGCAGGTTGAATAAGAGCTTGTATGGCCTAAAGCAAGCTCCACGGCAGTGGTATTTGAAGTTTGACAGGTTTATGATAGAACAGGGTTATAGTAGATGTCACTCTGATCACTGTGTTTATTTTAAAAAGCTAGAAAATGGAAGCTTTATTATCTTGCTATTGTATGTAGATGACATGCTTGTTTCTGGGTCTAATATGCAGGATATAAATGTGCTCAAGAAAAAATTAGCCAATTCATTTGTGATGAAGGATTTGGGTGCTGCAAAGAAAATACTTGGCATGAGAATAACAAGAGAGAGAAAAAATCGCAAATTGACATTGTCTCAGGGTGAGTACATAGAGAAGGTGTTGGAGAGGTTTAGAATGCAGAATGCAAAACCGGTTAGTACAACTTTGGCCAGCCATTTCAAATTAACTAAGGAAATGTATCCAAAGACACAGGAGGAGATAGAATACATGTCTAGGGTCCCTTATTCATCAACAGTTGGCAGCTTGATGTATGCAATGTTTTGCACAAGACCAGATATTGCACATGCAGTGGGAGTTGTGAGCAGGTATATGAACAATCCAGGTAAAGAACATTGGGAGGCATTAAAGTGGATTCTCAGGTATTTGAGAGGTACTACTACTCATGCATTATGTTTTGGAGGTTCATAAACTTTTCTATAGGGATATGTTGATTCAGATATGGCACGTGATAAAGACAGCAGGAGGAGCACCAAAGGGTATGTTTTTACTATAGGTGGAACAACACTAAGTTGGATTTTGAAACTGAAAAAGGTTGTTGCACTCTCAACAATAGAGGCAGAGTATGTTGTTGCTACAGAGGCTATTAAAGATATGATTTGGTTATAGAGGTTTATGGAGGAATTGGGAAAGAAGCAGGAGAACAACAGGTTGTACTATGATAGTCAGAGTGCCATTCACCTTGCAAAGAAATCATCCTTCCATTCGAAGACTAAGCATATACAGTTGAGGTACCACTTCATATGATCCGCCTTGGAAGATGGACATTTGAAGTTGGAAAAGATACACACTAGCCAAGATCCTGTAGACATGTTAATAAAGGGAGTAACTAGGGAGAAACTAAGTTATGTCTTAGTTTCAGTTGGTCTTCAAGAATGAAGATGAAGATGAGAAATTTTCCAGGTCCAAGAAGGTTCAGAGTCTAGCATATACAACAACAGTGGAGGTGTTGAGATCAATATTCAAGTGGGAGATTGTTGGTTGTGGAGCCTGATTATCTTTCTGATTCAGAGGTCCTTGCTTTCAGCTGTGTTTATACCCCATGAAGTATTTACACCCCATAATTATGTACACTCTTCCACATGAGGGAGTGTAGAGTGGGGGTACCCCCTCTATGGGGGGGCTATCCCCCCTTCTGGGGTGTTTGGGGGAAAGCGGGGGTTCGGGGGAGAAGCCCCTGAAGGAAAAATTACCTTGGAAATGTATATTGTAATTTCATTGTAAATCTGGATCATTCATTATAAGGTCCCAGATCTAATGGTAGAGATTATGTTAGGGTTTTCTTCCCTAGAAGGAAACCCTCTTTTATGAGGGAAACACATTGCGGCTATGGTTGATGGTGAATATTGTATTCTGAGATAGGAGAATATGAGAGAAAGAAGAGGAATTTACAGCGGGTTTGTTGTAGGTTGTATCCCTTCATATGCTGGATAATAATAAAGGAAGGACCTAGCAATTTATCTGGTGGATGTAGCCCACACTGGGTGAACCACGTAAATTTGTGTCTCTCTTGTATTGTGTATCTTCTGTGTTTTGTTTCCACATTTGTTTTTATTGCTGCACGGTCCTATTTTTCTAACATGGGGTACCTCTGCACTACCAGGTCAAGCATCCCATCGATCTGACCCCAGCCGCACTACTAGCCAATGGGCTAGTCTACTGTAGCTCACTGTTAGAAAACAAGGAGATCAAGAGGCATATCCAATAAGTACTCCATAAGGGGCACATATGTCCCAAGTCATCTCCTTGTGGGAGACCAATCATGTTGGTGCAGAATAAAGATGGGACCTAGCGACTCTACATTGATTACTAGGCCCTGAATAAAATCACAATCCAAAACCTGTACCCAATTCCTCGAATCAACGACCTCCTTGATTAGCTCGCAAGGGCCAGATACTTTAGTAATATTGATCTAAATTATGGCTACCACCAAGTCCCAATAGAATAGACAAATGTATGGAAGACCACCTTCAAGTCAAAAGAAGGTCATTTTGAATAGTTGGTCATGCCCTTTGGTTTGGCAAATGCTCCAGCAACTTTTATGAGGATGATGGACGATATCCTATGACCTTTCGCCAATACTTTTGTAGTGTGTATCTATATGACATCCTCATCTATAACAAGACTTGGGTGAAACACTTGCAGCATATTCAGTGGGTTTTGCACACCCTACGGTAGGACAAACTATATGCAAACTTGGGAAATTCTCCTTTGGCATGGACAACATCCATTACTTAGGCTACATCATTGATCAACATGGTGTGCATGTGGATCCAACCAATATCCAAGTCATCCATGAATCTCCATCCCCAACCACACTCACTAAACTTTGGAGCTTCTTGGGCCTTGCCAATTTCTATCACAGGTTTGTGATGGGATTCTCTCATATTGCATGGGCCCTCAACCTAGTAACTAGGGGTGGTGGTAATGAAAAATTTGTGTGGGGTCTGTCCCAACAAAAATACTTCGATGACTTGAAGAATCATTTGTTCTCATCCCCATTACTTTCATTACCGGAGCTATAACATCCCTTTGAGATCAAGATATATGCTTTAGACTATGTTGTGGGCGTCATTCTAACTCAACACGACCACCCCATGGCATATCATAGTGAGACATTGTCATATGTTGTCTGTAAGTTCCCTACTTATGGAAAATAAATGTACTCCATTGTGAAAGCCTACCACCAGTGGAGACATTACATTCTTGGGAAGGAGACATACATCCACATTGATCACAAGCCACTATAGTTCATGCAGACCCAAGGAAAATTGCAGAATGACCGCCATCATAAGTGGTCCACATACTTACAGCAATTCAAACTCAGCATTAAGTATAAAATAGGAAATACCAATTGAGTTTAGTGATTCTGAGCTCACCACGCTGCTAGACTCCTGCGACCATGAGACCTCCGGATGGCCCCACCTCTACGAGATAGACCTTGACTTCTCCACCACCTACCAAATGTTGGGTGCGAACTTAGTGGTCGCTAATTTCCATCTTCAATATGTTTTTTTGTGTCTTCTGGTCCATATTTGTGTTCCATAAAGCAAGCACGAGAATATGATTTTGGAATTTGATTACAGTCGGGTGGCAGGACACTTTGGCATCGAAAAGACAGTGGTAGTGCTACAGAAACATTTCTACTAGTCAAAAATTTCACAGGATGTCGACAAGTATATTAGGTCTTGCACTGCCTATGCTATAGCCAAACCGACCACTAAGAAATAGAGCTTGTACACCCCTATTCCTACTCCTGACAGGCCATGGGAATCCATATCAATGGACTACATATCGGGCCTCCCATCCACCAAGAGGGTAAATGACTATGTTTTTAGGTTGTTGATCACTTTTCCAAGATGGCGATTCTAGTCACTTGCAAGAAGAACATCACAGTAGAAACCACTGCCAAGATCTTCTTTGAATGAGTATGGGTACATTTTGGGATCCCAAAAACCATTATCTCATACCGTAACAGTCAATTCCCCAGCACATTCTGGTCGCCCCTCTGGTCACTGTTGGATACCAAGCTCACCAAATACACTTCCTTCCACCCCCATATAGATGGCCAAACTGAAGTCGTCAATCTGATGATCGTACATATCTTGCGCATGTACAATTCAAAACACCCTTGCACATTGGATGAGAGTCTTCCCTATTTCCATCATAGCTACAATCGAGCCCTACATAGCTCAAATCACCATAGTCACTTTCAGGTGGGGTTGGGATTCCAACCATTGGGCCCCATGGATGTTTCACTACCCCTGGTGACCACCTTGTCCAACTCTTCTCCTACTCCACCAGAAGATAAAAAAGCCACCTGATTCATTGAGTGAATCTAGCACATCCACCAATAGGTTCAAGATATTCTACAGAAGTTTAATGCCAAGTATAAGAAGCACCATGATCAACATCGGGTGCCACATAAGTTCTAGGCGGGAGACAAATTTTGGTTGCACTTGCAGAAAGAACACCTTACAGGGCCCCATCGGAAGCTTCTCCCACTCCATTATGGGTTGTACACCATCACCAAGGCTGTGGGTGACAATTCTTTTGAGCTCAACATTCCCCCTTTCCTTGGCCTGCACTCATTCTTCAACGTGGCTCTCTTTCGACCATATTTCCCACCATTATTTGACACCTCAGAGATAGCAAAGAAGTTGACACCAATAGAGCTCAACCCTAACTGCATGAAATAGGAATCCAATGATCATATTATGGACACACAGATCAAGGGCACTCAACAACAAAGGATCCATCTTTATCGAGACGTCAAAGCAGGGCAACTCCTGCACCAAGGCAAGTGGCTCACCCGGGGCCAAATTCAACATAAATTTCCTCATCTGATGGGGGAACTCAACGCAATGTATATCATTACTTCCTAAGGAGGGAGAATTGATCCAGGTGGATATTGGTGGCCACGCACCTTTTCCAGCTCACTCAAAACAATTTTATAGTAATTTTGGCAATTTAGTATTTTTAGCAGTTTTAACTTCCGGGGCCATTTTGAGGGCCTAAATGAAGGTTTTTCGGGATTGAGCTTCTCAATCATAGCCAAAGGCATCATTGAGCCCCCAAAATGAATCTCCTAAATGATACCTTTCCAACGGGCTATTGTGCTCCTAAAATGGAGATCAAATGCAAAAGTTACAACCCTAGGAAGTTGATGTACTGACTTACCCAAACGGGGCCCACATGATTTTTGGCGCTTCATCTCCTAGGGTTAGGTTTTTGGATGTATAGGGTTTTTGACATTCTTTTTTATTGTAAAAAGGTCTTCAGAGCCTCATTTTAATCATCTTCTTGTGAATGAGCATAGCCGTCACATCTCTTCTCAGAGATAAGCCGCCACCATTCCAACAAGCTTGCTTTCCGTTGCATTTTACAGTTTCATCTTATTTCGTTATTGAATAGAAAACTAGTTTTACTGTATCTTTGTTATTCTATGTTAAGCATATTTTAATAATTTGTGTTCATTTTGTTATGCTCATAAAATCCAGATAAGTTCAACGATTCCTATTTTGTATAAATACTTAGGTTTTTTAAGACTAAAATTACGCTGGATATTATGGAATTAAAACATTATGAGACTTAATATAATTGTTGTTGTTGTTTCTAATATTTTCTATGTGTATATTTTGCGAATGAATTCATATTTTTCATTTAAAATTTGATAGTCTTTATCGTATAAACTTAGTCCAGCAGCATGGAACCAAACCAGAAGGCCCCCTTGTGTGAGGCTACATTGATTCATTTATTTTCTGCAATCATTTATATTTGATTTTATGCTTCATAAGTTTTCAGTTTAGTGTGAAGACACAACTATTAGTTGTTCATATAAATCATTTGAATGATAAATTACTTGTTTTAGATTGCAAGCTTCATCAATCAAAGACTAAAATAGGAAAGCCCTTTGTTACTGATTCATTTTTATATCAGATGGTTTATTACATGTTTAGAACTAAATTTTTGTCAATCTTTTTAATTACTATGATTGTTTAGATTTCCAAATTACAATGCTTTATCACAATTAAGATTTTGTTTCTAAAACTAGTTTTTAATAGAAAAAAAGATAACTAGATTCTTGCATAGACTTTGCATTACATTTCATAAGTTTTAAATTTCTAGGTTGATGATTTAATGTAGTGTAATTCTCAATCAATAGAATTGAGTGACACCCAACACATGTAGGACCCATTAATTTTGGTTTTCAACCTTTACAAAGGTTTCTTTAAATGGAAACTCAAGACTAGAAACCTTGGTTTCTAGCCGTTGGTAGAATGAAAAATAGAAACCTTGGTTTCTAGCCATTGTTTCTTGGTGTGTTTTTCCTAGGGTTCATTATATATGGCTACCAAGATAAGAGTATCAACCATGGGACCACTTCAAATCCCGTCAAAATGTTAATCCCAACACATCTCACTACAACTAGTTCCTTGAGAGGACTCTTTTGATATATACCACTAATAATGTATTGTTAGGTCCATAAAAAGATGTACTCAATAGGTATAATCGCTTGATTGTTGAAAATATGACTCCATCACCTAGGTAATTTGTTATCAAGTGATTTCCTTATTGTAATCATATTGGCAGCTCACAAAAAAAATACACTACTGAAATATTTAGCTCAATAGAATGCAGCAGAAGAAAAACAAGAAACCAAATCAGGAACACATAAACACCAATATTTTTAGGTCGATACCTTTGGAAAAAACCTAGATGGAAAACCATTGTTGAGAATGATTGTATTATGCTAAAATCGGGGCTCTTGTAATAGGGATAATGGCCCACTGAGAGAAATGAAATTGTAGACAAACCTGGCAAAGTCTAACCTGGTGTATGAACCAGAACTGCATGATTTCCAAGGTGTACATGAATCACCTTCTTGTGACCCACGTATGTACATGAATGTATTCATTGTGAACTATATATATATATATATAGAAAACCTATTCATCAAGATTTGTATGACATGACCCTTCCCTATTGCTTCATCTAATTGAAACCCAATTGTGTTACCTTTGTTCTCTCTTCTCCTTGACTTGATCTCTAGATGGAAGTCCTTATACACCTATAAAAGATATTGAATCATAGTACTTCATGATTCAATCCTCTCTAAAGTCATCATATACTCTCAAGAATCACGTGTGTTAAGTCTGTCTTCTCCTTCACTCTATCCTTGATTTTATAATGGTGAGTCATAATATATTTCCAATCTCACTTCAGATTTAGATTGCATGTGAAGATTACATGCTATGTGTTTTTAGTACTTTCCTCAAATAACTCAATTGAATAATTACATAATTAATTAATTAATTAATTAACTTTACTTTAATAAATCATTTAATTAAGGTAAAGTTACCAAGGCAGAATAATTTGGACGATTTCCACACATCTAGAGACATAGACCCATGCAGAGATATCCATATGATGCTACAACAAGAATCAACACTCACTCTTAGTGAGGAAGGTATTATGCTCCACTCCAAGTCTGTCTATGAATAATACAAACTTCCCTTTCTCCAAGGGCTTGGTCAAAATATATGAAACATGCTCGTCTATGGAAACATATTGAAGCTTCACTACTCCCTTATGGATCCTATCTCGAATCAAGTGGTATCTAATCTCAATATGCTTGGACCTATCATGGAATATTGGATTCTCTGAGAGTTTGATACAACTTTGATTATCGAAGTATATCACTGTAGGCTCCAACTCCTAATAAACTAAACATGTAAACAATTTTTGAAGCCAATGGATTCACAACTAACGATACTCACTTCCATATACTTTGCCTCTATTGAAATGAGTGCTACATAAGTCTACTTCATGTTGAACCAAGTAATCATTGTTCATCCCAAGATGAAGTATCAGCCTGAGGTGTTCTTTCTATCTATTGTACTACCTACCCAATCAAAGTCTTATATCCCTAAAACTCCACTCCATATCCTATAAGATATCACAATATATACTCTACTATACCTCTCAAGTACTTGAGAATATTCTTTGATGGGATCAAATGCACTTGCCTCGACACCACCGTGAATTGACTCAAGGTGTTCACATAAAAAAAAATATTTGTCCTGGTGTTCACCAAATACATCAAGGACCTTATGAGCTTCATGTATATCATTGGATCCACCAACCATGAATCAAAAGTTTCAATATTATTTATATTAGTAACCATAGGCATAGCCATCGGTTTACAGTCCTCCATCCCGAATCTCCTCAATATATCTACTACATACTTCCCTTGTCCAAGTAATATCTCTCTTGATACCTTCCATACATCTAAACCCAAGAAATAATCAATTTACAGAACCAAAATGAGACGATCCTCTCCAACAAGTATGAAGTACAAGTTAGGATCAACCTAACTCTTGGTAAATCCCATACTTTGCAGGTATCCATCAATCCTGGAATACCACGCCTTGGGTAGATGTTTGAGTCCTTACAAGACTTTCTTAATCATACACACATGAGACTCCCTCCCATGTACATCAAATCCCTAAGGATACTCTATGTATATTTCCTACTCAATGATCTCGTTGAGGAAAGATGTTTTCACATCCATCTGATGTATCCTCGACCTCATAATTGATGCAATATAAATAACATATTGAATAGAATCATACCTGGTGATTGGAGAAAATGTATCCTCATATTCCACTCCCTCTTTCTGGGAGAACCCTCTTTCCACAAACCTCATTGTGAACATCTCTATTCTACCATATGTAGCATGCTTGATCTTGTAGAGACACCTTGAACTCAAAATTGACTTCCCCTCAAGTCTTGACACTATGTGTCAAATGTCATTATTCATAATAGAGGTGTACTTATCTACCATGGCATCCCTCCATACCTGTTGATCTGTTGCATCCTCAAAACTATAAGGCTCAACATCAACAATGCTACTCATAATATCCATATTGTTCAGAAAATTATTCAGAGGCATGCGCTCTTTGATTACACTCCTTAGATCTTCACCAACATCCCTCAATATATGCAATAACCAATTGGGTATCATGATATGACCAGAAGGGGATAACTCCTCCTCCACACCTGAAGTCTAAATTGTTGATCACTTCTTATCCTTCGGAGCCTGTTGCTCCTTTTCCTCTGTCATTTTTGATGAATCCTAAGTACTCCTAGATGCCAAGTTCTCCTTGAACTTAACATATCTTCTCACAACTGTCTTCCACTGCACTAGAATAAATATCTTGTAATTCTTTGAGGTCTCACTATACCCCAAAAATATACCCTTATGTTTCGAAGGATCCATATTCGTCCTCTTCTCCACAGAATCATGGATGTAAACTGGAAAACCAAATATCCTCAATTGGTCAATATATGGCTTCACTCCTGATAATTACTCCTCCAAAGTCTTGTCCCCCAATATCCTGTGAAGACTTATATTCTACACATAAACCTCTCTATTACATGCCACTTCCCATATGAACATAGGTAGCTCTTGTTCATGTATCATAGCCTTGATAACTGATGATGGACTGAGTCTTTCTCTTAAAAACCTCATTATGTTGAGGTTTGTATGAGACTATCATCTCCCTCTTGATCACTGCTTCCTTGTATAAATCATTGAATTCATTGGGGGTGTACTCTCCCCTGTTATCCGACCTCAGGTCCTTGATATTACTACCTTTATATTTCTCTAACTGAGCTTTGAACTCTCTGAACCGACTGAAGACCTCATCCTTGGCCTTTATAAAGAAGATCTAGGTTTTCCTAGAAAATTCAACAATAAATGTCACATAGTATGGCAATACCTGTAATGATGACACTGAAATCAACCCACTCACATCTAAATGGATAAGATCCAATATCCTCTTGGACCTAATATCGCTACTAGGAAAAGAAACCTTGGAATTATTTCCATGTTCACACCCTCTACACACTCCCTAATGTTCAGTTATGAATTATAGAAGACCTATAAAAATCCTCCTTAGAATCGACAAAGACCTATATTGTAGGTTTCACAACTCACATAGGATGTCACTATCATGTACCAAGTCCTGAACAAGATTTCCCTGCAACCTGTATAAATTGAATTCTCTAACCCCAATGACTACTGCATTGTTTGGGATAGATTTTTCTTTATGTATGAGTACTTTCCCTCTCTCAAAAGTAAATGAAAAAACCTTATCCTCCATAGTTGAGACTAAAAGAAAATTATTCTTCAAACCTACTATGTAAAGCACATCATGGGAATTTGACAAACCCCCTAACTCGATATGGAATGTAATTGTTGTAAATGTGTTGAACCTATACATAATAGATCTAGCTAGAAAATGACATACACAATTTACAGAGAAAATATGAGAAAATATAAGCCTGAGAGAAGAATGGAAGAATTCTCATTAACCAAATGAAAGAATGATAATTTACACATTATATACTTTTTATAAATCAAATAATGTGCTCTGGAGGAGAATCCAAAACTCCATAGTGGTGTTCTAGAGTGATCTAGACACACACCAATAGTTATGGGTGTAAACTGCCACCTATTCTAGTCTCTCAGGCAGTTACGGGAGTGAACTGCCACCTAGTTTGAGTTAACTAGCCTCTCAGTCTTAAGTTAACTGACTAAAATAGAGTGAAGTGAGGAGGAGATCATGGAATCATGAGTAATGCACTAGTTTGGTGATAATTCCAAGGACAATGTGCATTAGTTGGTGATGATAACAATGTTTCATGGTGATGATGCCAATGTGGCATCTAGACTCCAATCAACTAATCAAACTGAAGTGTGAACTGAAGAGAATATTCTCCCTAAACTATAGGATATTGAATAGTGACTAATAAACATATGGAAAACCTTAGGAAAAATAAATCCTAGGTGTACGTAAAGTATCTCCAACACCCCCCCTGAACATCACTATGGTGAAAATAAATAATGGGTCCCAACAACGAGTCCATGATAGGTACCCAAATACAAAATATACATTGAAATAAATGAGGAAAGAGGGAAAACCTCATTGTAAAATCCTCGCCTCAATGTACAATGTATGTAAAAATAAAAACTGGCAGTTGCTAGGAAACAACGTCTTTCACTCCAAGACGACTGCGCAGAGAATGGAACTTTTTCTCAGTGAAGGTCTTGGTGAATATGTCTGCAGTATATTCTACTAAAGGAAATAATTACAGGTCGATGATCCCCTCATGTAATAAGTCCTGGATGTAGTGCATTTGGATCTCAATGTTCTTCATCCGTTGCCTCTAAAATGGATCTATATAGAACTTCAGAGTGCTCCAGTTGTCACACTAGATGACGATCAACCGATGAAACTCAATTCCCAACTCAGTGAGAAAATGTTGTAGCCACATAGATGGAATAGTTATGTTAACTACCCCTATGTACTCTACCTCGACTAAAGATAAAGAAATAACAACTTGCTTCTTGCTCGACCAATAGATAGGCCTAGAATGAAAACTGAGTGAGTAACCAAATGTGGACATGCAATCAATGTTATCACAGTCCCAATTAGAATCAGTGAACTCGATGAGGTCCAATGTAGAGTCTGCTACATAGTGAATCCCAAAGGTGATGGTTCCCTGTACATATAAAAGGATATGCTTTGCAACCTTCCAATGTAGCTCATGTAGCTCCTGCATGAACCCAAAGACTGATCCAAATTCATAGGAGAGGTTTGGTTTGGAGTGAGTGAGATACAAAAAGATCCCCACTATATGTTTTTATAGTGTGTTGTCAACCATTGGAGTGTCCATGCCATCCTCAAGTTTGACTCCTGATAGGAAAGGAGTCGAGG
>ML777671.1:1501497-1521454 GCA_009831015.1 Picea engelmannii
ATTAGATCAGTAGCATGCATGTGTAGTCTTATCTTGATTGCAGGAAGCTTTGTAGAAGGGGCAGCAGCAGCAAGGAAATAGAAGGATCAACGGAGGATCTACTTCAAGCATCGTTAAAAAGGTGAGTTGATTCTTCCATTGTTTGCTCGAAAAGGGGTTGAGATTTTGGGTAGAAGGTTAAAAGTTTAATCTTAAGGGTCATTTTCTGCGTATAAGTTTAGAGCCCTAGCTTATTAGTCCGTAGGGTAGAATACCCAACAACACTTGGCCCAAGATAGTTTGATGCATGATTCATCCTGACTGATATCGACTCCAAGGAAGAAATGTAGTGGACCCATGTCCATCATCAAGAACATGTCATGTTGAATCCTCTTGATTGCAACAATTGTTGAAGTTGAGAAACCGGTGATCAACAAATCATCAACATGCAGAACTAGGAGTAGAAGTGAATTAGTCATCCTGAGCATGTAAACATTTGGATCTGACTTACAATGTACAAAATATGTGATAGTAGGTAGGAATACATATTGCTAAACCATGCCCTTCAGACCTACTTGAGGCCATAAAAAGACTTCTTCATTCGAAGACCAAAGATGAATCCTTCATAAATCCCTAGGTATGCTCCATATAGATATCCTTAGAGAAATCATCATGAAGAAATGCATTCTTCACATCCATCTGATCAACTTCCCATATCTTGGCTACTGCAATGGAAAGTGACAAATGTATGGAATCCATATTCACTATTGGAATGAAGGTCTCATCATATTCAATGCCATGCACCTATTGAAATCCTTTTGAAACTAGCCTAGATTTGTATCTGCTAACCTGTCCATTTGTTGTGCTCTTGGTCCTGTAGACCCATCTTCACTTGACAAGTTTCCTTCCTAAATGAAGTGAAACCAGATCCCAAGGCTAATTCTCGAGCAGGAAGTTGTACTCCTCCTGCATGGTGGATTCACAAAAGGGATTTCCAGTAGCCTCTCCATAGGACTGTGGATTTGAAGACTGAACCAATAAAATATGCTTGGGTGGCATTATTTCAGTGGTACTGAGTGTAAGAGGAGGCTCCTTGAAATCAGATAGATTCCTCCCAATATCAGCTGGATCCCCAAAAATATCTCACGCATCCTAAAGAGTAGTCTTGGCCCACTTGGGCCTCTACTCTGGCTCTTCATCTGCATCTATATGCACTGACTCTGCATCTGACTATACTAATTCTATAGTTGGATCATTTGAATCCTTTGAATCAAAACTCTCATCTAAATAAAAGTTGGCATGTGCATGCTCATCATCTCTGACAGGTGGAAGAAAAAATGTGTGTGCATGTTGTTGTTGAGGTACATGCGAGACACTTTCCTCTATTTGGACACTTTTCTCAATGATGAGTCGGTCCAAGGAAAGATAAATGAGTCTGTATCCCTTCACATTGTCAGGGTATCCAACAAATATACACTCTATGCTCTATGGATCAAGTGCCTTCCTCTTCTTAGAAGGAATCCTGGCCCATGCACGTGAACTTAAAATACAGAAGTGGGTCACTTCTGGTTTGAGGATGATCCAAGCCTCATAGGTGGTCTTATCCTTAATAGATATATGCGGAGATATATTTTGGATGTAGGTTGGACAATCATGTTCTTCAGCCTATAATATTTGTGGAAGCGACTTTCCATGTAGCATGCAAGATGCCATCGCATTTAGAGATCTATTTTTCCGCTCAGCAACTCCATTTTGTTGCTGAGTATTGGGAACCATGTACTACAAATGAATCTCTACACCATGAATTTTTTTTTGTATCTCATGGTTGACATAATCTCCCCCATTATCTGTTCAGAGGAATTTGATTTTCTTTCCTGACTGTGTCTCAACAAGGGCTTTGAAATCTTTGAGGTGTTGAAAGACCTCTGATTTTTTCCTGAGAAAGAAAATCCATGTGAAGCGTGAGAAATAAAAAAAAAAATGAGCACGTACCTTGATTTACTGATTGATGGATCTGTAAAAGGGCCAATGAGGTCACTATGGATCAGATCTAAAGGAAAGGAATCCTTCTGTGTATTTTCTTTGTCAAATTTCTCTAGCGTGTGTTTTCCAAGAACACATCCCTCAGAAATTCCTTTGGAGAAGTGGATGTCAGGTAGACCATCAACCATTCCCTACTTGTGTTGTTGCATATATCTAAAATTTAAATTCCTGAAATTTCTATGCCATATCCTATTTCTTTCATCAACATGGGTAAGTAGTAATGCAAAATCGGGTCCAATACATTCAGAAAATGTGTAGACTCTTGATTGATGATTTACCTCACTGATAGAAACCCTAGAATTGGTTTTCATGTCATATATATCCACTACATCACATGTGAATATGAATCTCTTTCCAATGCCAGAGCTTATCATCTGATACACAGAGATAAAATTGACGTAAAGTTTGGGAACATGTAGCACATTCTCGAAGCTTCTATTTGTTAGTTCAATTCTTCCTTTGTCGGTGACCTTGACTAGAGATTTGTATCCCATCAGAATAGGAGTACCTTTGGATGAATCCAATGAATAATATACTTCTTTTGTAGCTTCCATGTGGTGTGACTCCCCTGAATCTGCGATCCAAGCATCGAGAGAGGATTTGTTGGCAATCAAAGCATGGCTAGAATTTCCTTTCTTGAGATTATGATATTTTGTATTCTTCTTCTTGGAACCCTTGGGGATGTGATATCCAGGGTTGTTTTTCTGAAGTATTTGGGTCATTTGATCTATATGTTTTTGCATACATGCCGATTTTGGATGGAATCCTTTATGGAAGTAAGTGCATTTCTCCCCTTTTCTTCCCTTTCCACCTTTGGATCCAGAGGCATCATTGAAGGGTTTTGAGTACCCTTCCTTCTTTGGATTTTCATGTGCTTTCCTTTTGTCTTTGTATTTATATTTCTGATTTTGATGACCACTACCATCATGCACAGTAAGTGCATGCACCTTTGGGCCTTTGATTTTTCCCATATTTATAAGCTTGTTCTACTCTTGTGTCAGAGGTTCAATAAATACCTCAAGAGAGGGAATCTTCTAGGTGGCTTTAGAGGTGATCCTAACTGAATGAAATGTGCATACAAACACTAAGTATTCTGGACAAAGTTTGGAGAGAATGGTGAGAATTATTTTTTTCTCCTCCTTAGATTTATTAACCCTACAAGCCTTGATTTGCGACAACAAATACTTATATTTGGTAAAGAAATCTTGGATATTTTCGAAGGTTTTTGGATCCAAAGTGAGCAATTCTACCTCGAGAATGTGTACCTTCATCTCATCCTTTTTTCCAAAAATCCCTTCCATGGTGTTCCATGCTTCATTGGGGGTGTTACAAGAAGATATGTGAAAGAGGAGTTCAGTAGAGATGAAACTACAAATAGTTCCAAACGTTTGATCCATTCGATTTAGATACTTGGATTTTTCTATGGCTGATATCAGTTCAATTTTTGTGTTCATGGTTAACCTATATAATCCTCTACCTCAAAGATGAATTATCATATTCTCCTTCCATTCAAAGAAATTGTACGGTGTAAGAGTGAATTTGTTTCCCCTTGACCAAGTTTTGAGGAAATCTTGGTCAGGTTTGACCACATTTTGGAATTTGACGCAGTGATCGAGGAAGGAGCACCTAGGCAGAGTTGAGATCATGGGATCTCACTTGATCAGTGGACCCAGGAAGGGGTTCATTAGGGTTTATAGGATGTCAACCCATGGGTTTACCCATGATTAGGCCTTTTTGTAAGTGATTGTAAAAGTATAAATAAGTAAGAATGCAATGTAGAAAGGGGTCGATATCTTGCAAGGTTAAGTGCAAGTATTTTTGGGTTTCTTAGTGCAACAGGCTCTGTATGTAAGGATATGTGATTGATAGAGGAGTTAGTTTTGTTTCTTGACATGATTTTGGGAAGGTAGGTCGGGCCCTTAGTGCATAGATCACATGTCTAGTGTGAAGATGGCTATGTGGCTTAATGCATAGGAGCATATGAATGTAATAGATTGAAGACTAATAAAGAAGAAGTCATTGGTGGACGTAGCCCCACACTGGGGTGAACCACGTATATCATGTGTTGATGGTTTTCTTTGTTCTATGATGTCTATGCTATGAATCTATTTAGTGCATTGATTGTTATATATATGATATATAGATCTATGAATGCTTAGTGTTTTATTTATGTTGAAGATGCTAGATCTAATTTATGATGCTAAGTGCGATTTTTATTTTGTCATTATTATTATGTCGATCTATTCTTAGGTTTTTTTCTTCGATGTGAATGAATTTGATAAGCTAATGCATGTTATCTTCGAAGTACTTTGTGAAGTGTTATAATCACATATATGTGTCCCATATTGGTTACAGACACTTGAGCCATGTAACCCCCCCTGCCTCTACCTCGAGTGAGACTTCACCTACTTCGAAGGTGTTACCGAAAGGGCTGGTAGTTAGGGTTTTTTTGGTGTGTTGTTGAAGCGTTGAACCCTGGGTCTGCCCCTGTGCCAACATAATTCTTTTGGAAATTCCATTTTTCCATTGTCTTCAATATTCAGTACCTACAAAAATAATCCGGTGTGTCTTTTACCTAATAGTTTGTCATCATTGATACCATGTAAATGTGTTAAAAATTCACATAATAGATCTATACATAAACAACTTATAGAGAAAATACGAGAAAATAGAAGTACGAGAGAAAGAATGGAAGAATTCTCATTAACCAAATGAATGAATGATAATTTACACATGATATAATTTGTATAACTCAACTAATGCACACTGGAGGAGAAGAAAAAACACCATAATGGTGGTATATAGTGATTTGGACACCCACCAACACTTACGAGAGTAAATTTCCACCTATTCTAGTCTCTTAGGTAGTTACAGGACTGAATGACCACCTAGTCTGAGTTAACTAGTCTCTGAGTCTTTAATTAACTGAATTAAACAAAGTGAAGTGAGGAGGAGATCATGGAACCATGATTAATGCGCTAGTATGGTGATGATACCAAGGACAATGTGCATTACTTGGTGATGATCCCAATGTGGCATCTAGACTCCACTCAACTGATCAAACTGAAGTGTGAACTGAAGAGAATAGTATCCTAGAGGAATTCTCCCTAAAATATAGGAGACCGAATAATGACTAATAAAAATAGAGAAAACCTTAGGAAAAATAAATCATAGGTGTGTGTGAAGTATCTCCAAAAATTGTATCCCATCACTTCACTACATACTTGGCATCATCACCAAGTTGCGCATGAAGATCTGCATCACTCTTAGTCAAACTTTTAAATAGGTCTTGTGCCTCTATAATCCCATGCCTCTTTCATATGATGAGATGCACTGATTTCCAAGAAACAAGCACTCCTAGTTGTTGTTCTGGTGGAAAGGAAAGAAACTAGTGAGAAATCTTTCTCAAACGTTATTGCAAACTAATTAAGTTTTGTCTTTGTTGATGTTGTTGTTTGCGTATTTACATTACCCTTATTCTTCTTCTCTAGACGCTTAGATGAAAAATGTCCATTCTTGTGACATGAGAAACATTTATTTTACATAAGTACTTCTTCTTCCCCAGTTGTAATGGTCCTTCATCAGTGTTACCCTTTTTCCATAACTATTTCATTTACCCTTCCTTGTCTTACTTACAAGAGCCAAGTTCTCTTCACTATCTTCCTACTTGTTTCTCTTAGACTCCTCCCAAATCTCTTCTTGGATGCAATCATCCCAAAGTCTCTTCCAATCTCAGAGATTTTCCCAAGAACCATCACCTTTGATAAATGGTTCCCATAACTTGGGAAGACCATTCAATGCCACATTCATGAGCTCTACACCCTCCATTTTCTCCTCTGTTGATACAAGATAATCACACACCTATGTGGTCCTCATGAGATATATGGTAACATTCTCATATCTATACATCTGCATCAATCTGATTTTATTCCTTAAGACCATCTTCATATTCATGCCATTTCTCTAGAATAAACTTACCAAGGCATCAAACATCTCTTTGAACATATTCTTCTCGATTAGGTCGCTAAGGGATTAGATCATCCTTCATGGAATCGAGGAGGACCCTCTTTTCTTTGATATCCATATTTTTGTGAGTTTTCAAAGTTGTCATATCTGTCAGTGGAGTAACTCCTTTATCCACTAACTCCCAAAGGTGATACTCCTTCACTCCAAAGTTACTCTTGCTTTCCAAGATAGGAAGTTTTATGCTCCATACAATATGTCGTCAACTCTCAAGTGTGTTGTTTCCATCCCTAAGACCTAACAATCTACCCTGGAAATAACTTGCTGCTAAAAACAACCCTTGTACTAACATGTATGGAATTATACACAACTTCCACCATTGAAACCCATGTATGTAAGTAACTTTCATGACTGCAACCTAGATATGTACATGATTAATAATACTACAACCCATGTATATGTGACTTTGATCAAATAAATCAGTGTATGTATGTGATTATGTTGTGTGTGACACACGTACACCTCAGTAAACTTGCAAAAACTTAGTTTTTCCTCAATACGATTGTTTCTATGTATCTTATTTTTTTGAATAAGATACATAACCAATACGATTGGTTATGTATCTTATATGGATTTGATATCTAGTTTCCCTTCAGAGAAAATTCTTTGAAACCATGTTGAAAATCTTACTCCGTCACCTATGTACTTTTCTTAGTTCTATCTAGTTATTTATGTACCGTAATCAGATTAGCAACTCACAAAACAAAAATACACTAATGAAATATTCAGCTTAATAACATGCAATGGAATAAAAACATGAAACCAAATCATGCACACATAAACACCAATATTTTTGGGTAGATACCCATGGAAAAACCCCGTAGGGAAAACCATTTATGAGAATGATTTTATTATGCTAAACTCAGGGCTCGCGTAACAAGGATAATGGACCACTAAGAGAAATATAACTACAGACAAACCTAGAAAAGTATGACCTGTTGTACGAACCAAAACTACACACTTTTCGAGGTGTACATGTTTCTCCTTCAAGTGAACCACATGTGTATGTGAATTTTTTCACTATGAACCATGTATATGTAGAGAAAAATTGGACGACACGACACTTCCCTATGACTTCCTATGACTAAAACCCACCTACATTGGTGTTGTTCTCTCTTCTCCTTGATATGATCTCTAGATGGAAGTCCTTCTCCACCTATCCAAGATCTTGAATCACATTCCTTCATGATTCAATACTCTTGAAAGCAATCCTCTCCTCTCAAGAATCAAGTGTGTCAAGTGTTTCTTCTCCTTCACCCTATACTTGCTTTTATAATCGTAAGTTATAATCTATTTCTAATATCACTTGAGATCTAGATTGCATGTGAAGTTTACATGCTAAGTATTTTTATCACTTTCCTCAAATAAATCAATTAACTAACTACATAATTAATTAATTAAAAAAAACAATTTACTTTAATAATTCCTTTAACTAATGCAAAGTTACCAAGGTAGGAGGATTTAGACGATTTCCACAAGTCTAGACACATAGACCTATATGGAGATACATATTCGATGTTACCATAAGAATCAACATTGATCATCACGATGCAAGGAATATTTCAAGATTGTTTTCCAAAATTGTCTTGGTTGGACCCAATTTGTTTTAGTACTACACCTGTAACATCCCCACTATAATCCCTACTTTAATTAATGAATAATGTAGATAGGAATTGTGGCTATGGCCAAGCGATGTAGTATGCAAATTGTATTTTTTTTTTTTTTAGATAAATAAAATGTGATACTAGCTAGCTATTGGGGTACATGGAGAGATATGGGGGATGATTTTTCCACAAGAGAAGGTAGTGTCTAAGAGGGGTCCAGTGGAAAAACATTTATGAGTATGAATCCAAACACATATTTATAAATTTTAATATCAAATTAAGATAAACTTAAACTTTTTGGTTGAGTGTATGAGAGTCGAATCAATGAATACGTGTAATAGGTTGGGTGTATAAATTCACATTGCATAGTTATTGGGGAGCATGGGTCTGAAGTATAATCAACATTGGGCAGAGTGAATAGTCAACTTGCTTGGGAAAATATAAGATATGCATATGGGGAGAACATGATATTTCACAAGATGTTTTTGGCATGAACATCAAGCATATAATAAGGAAGAAGAGATATGGAGCTAGAGTAAGAAGGATGGGAAGAATTTGGAGCATTTTTGGAGCTAAAGACTGAATAATCAAGTTTTCAGTATTTCTAAGGAACCAGGTTATTAGGCATGAAGAGTAAAATCTTGTGTGAGTTGCGATGGAGGAACAATCTCATTTCTATAGTTTTCCTGGAAGTGAGTTCCCTTTGATTTCCTAGTAGTGATATTCCCAATTACTTATTCCAAAGAGACCTTGACAAATGAATGGGTCACCTAATGGATTGATAGAAGGGGAGGGATACATTCCTTGGGTTGGGTAGGTGAAGAGGAAGAGAGATGGTGGAAATCAGGATAGTTATAGGAGAACACCAATGGGTTGGGGGATATATAAGCTATGAGTGGACTGTGAGATTCACCCTTTCTTTTGGATTCATCGCCCCATATTGGGGGAAACTTGTTGTTGATATCTAGAGAAAAAATTCTATGGTTGGGTGGAATGTCTATCATAAGTATCTGATTTCACATATTTTTTTAGAAGATAAGTGTTTATATGTTTTCTAAGTTAATTTATGAGTTTAACCATTGTGTATTTTACTTTGTGAATGGGAATGATTTATAAGTTGTTGTAGATTAGTTTATTTGTTTCATTCATGCCATTTTAGCATGTTGTAGTTGCATATAGTTAAATGGTATCAGACAATAGTTAAATCTCTATATAATTCATAGTTGGTAGCTACAGGAGTTTAGTCAACAGAAACATTTCATTTTTATGTGTATTCTACATAGTAATGTTCCTTAGTTATGTTGGGGGATGTTACAAATTGGTATCCAAGATTTTTTGTTCAATATTGTACTTGTATGGGCCATAGATGAACATGAGGTTGGTATATTTTTCATCTCAGCATTTGAGTTGTGTCGAATTTGTCGAAAACCGCAAAATCTGAGTGAAATCCCAAAATTTATAAGTAAATTCAAGTCGTGATTGCATTCATAATGGTTCTTATAGATGGGTTGTTTTGAATTCCAAGTGACTGAATTTGGCTTAGAAAGGAGAGTTGGGCATCTTAACGATGGTCACAATGGTGTTTGGTATGTGCATTGAATATTGGCATTGTGCGATGCAGAACTTGTGGTGCACACGTAATATTGGTGTGCAATGTCTGAAATGAATATCGACATTGTGCAGTGTGGAACTTTTAGTGGACGTGGCTTATTAGTGCATGGTATGTGCATTAAATATTGGTGGTGTGTGGTGTAGAACTTGTGGTGTGCGCAAAATAGTGGTGTGCAGTATGTGCATTGAATATTGGTGTTACATAGTGTGGAACTCATGGTGCAAGTGGAATATTGGTGTGTAGTATGCACATTAAATATTGGAACAGTTCAGTGTGAAGATTGTGGTGCATGTGTAATATCGATACGTAGTATGTTCGCTAAATATTGGCATTGCGCATGTAGAAATTGTGTGTGATTAATATTGGTACATAATATAGAACTGGTGCACATACATGGAATATTGATGTGTGGTATAAAATTTGTGTGCATTGAATATTGGTGCATCGAACGTGTGTTAAATATTGGCACTGTGCATGTAGAACTTGTGTGTGTTGAATATTGGTGCATAACATAGAACCGGTGCACAGACAGGTGAAAAAGAGGAGTAAAACAAAGGAAATTTTTTGATGACAGACACAAGTAGATTTGGATGACTGTTATAACCCTAATTTGCACCAGACATGCTTACATGGTCTTAAACCATCTCATTTTCCCTCTTTGCCAAACCACTACTTAACATCTCTTCTTAAAAACACATGTTTTAAAGGCACACACTAGCTGGCCCACTACAGCCCATGTGTACACTCTAGCTAACCCACTATAGCCCACGTGTACACGCTAGCTGGCCCATTATAGTCTGTGTGTACCTACAAAAGCACAAAAAATGGAAAGTTGTTGACGGAACACACAGTTTTGGGTAAGTTAACTAAACCTTTTGACCATGCATGGCCAGTCACTCGACTAAATACCTAGCTCCTTCTAGCCTATAAAAGAAAGGGTAGAGGTCCCATTTAAAAAGAGGAAAATCATAGTAAAGAAACTCTACCTGAATTAACATTCCCCTTGCCTCAACCTTTTTCAACTATTGGGTGAAGAGAAGCATATATAGAAGCAGTTAGAGCACAGTTGAAGAGGAGCCCAGGACCAGATTCAAGGAGCAGTGTCGACCACATATTGTAAAGTTTACTCTTGTGAAGATTAATACAAAAAGGAATATTTTTTTTGTCCCACCATATCATGTGTTCAAATTGTTTATTTATGTTATGATATTGTCGCATCTAACCCAACAATTAGTATATGAAATGCATGTTTGCGGCTCTCTTCTTGTCCATGTGTGAATGCAGGTCAGCTTTGGGAGGAGGTTTGCAGTCAAGGAGCGAGTGAAAGAGAAGGGATTGACATCAAACAAAGGATTCAAGGTAGAGTTACCTAATCTTGTTTGCAGCTTTGTATTGCATGAATGTGGGGTTTTGTGTTGGGAGAATATAAAAAAGTAGAGGCCTTTAAATGGTCATTTTTTGCATGCATCATAAAACCCTTAGTGCTAGTCTATAGGAGGGATTTACCACCCACAAAAATGACTATTATAGCAGTAAACCAGTGATTTTCCCCAAAATATTCTATTTTTTGGATGGTCATCAACTTGCGAAGATATTTTGATGGCCTAAATGACATTTTCATGTAGTTGAAATAAAAACAATTGTGTCTACCTTCGATATACAAAGGTTTTGTATATTAAATGAAAAATATTAGTGAGAGATTTCCAAGGAGCTATTCCAAGCCCAAACTAGAGCTAGTATGAGAAAGTTACAGCTAAAATAGTTAAGGTTATAAATTTTGTAGTAGTTTATTGCCATAGAGAACAACTCCTTCCTCATAAGCCAATTTGAGGCACATGAGTATTCTATGGAAATATATTGAATGATAGAAGACATCCATGGAGCCAAATTTGGAATCTAGTTGCATAAGAGTGTAGAGGAAGAGAAAGAAGACACCTATAACTTACAGGGATAAAAAGTGGAAAACTAGCAAAACTTTTGCAAGCCATAAATTTCATCTCAGAGTTCAGATTTGGGAAAAAACATATTCGTTGGAAATTTCTTGAGGCAGGGGATGCATATATAAACCTAGAAAAATTATGTGAGTAGTAAATTTTGCAGTAAAATAAGAATAAGATGACTGGTGGAATTAAATAGGATAACCTTTATGCATTCTATTTCCAGAAATGTGTATGTTAATATTTTTTTCTAACATAAATTTTACTGCATGCACATTTTCTTGTAGAATTAATAGGTTTATGAGGGTATTTTGGTTCATTTATGATAACCACAGTCATGAACAATTCCCAAGGGTCCTACAGCCACAAAAAGGAAGTCATAGGGTTGCATGTCAACATGGGAAATGTTGAGACATAGTCTAATGGAAGGAGAGACGAAAAGGAGCGTGTAACTATGAGAAGCCTACAAAGAGAAGTGCACATATATAGGGAAAATAATGACAAGATTATGACATATTGGGAGGAAATACTATATATTACAAACCTGTTGCGTAGACAAGCCAATAAAGACTCTTGCACAAAGCAAGTGGATAGTGTTAGAGATGTTAAAAAATCCAAATCCCATAGCAAGAGGGAGGAGCATGGGAAGGATAGGAAGCCAAGGAGTATGAATAGGCCACATCATTTTCTAGAGAAATATACTAGAATATATCAAGTGAGTTCGGGGATAGGGAACAACCCTTGTGGGTCTCTTTTCAGGACACCAAGGAGAAGGCATGAGGAAGAAATTTTGCAAGGTGAACTCAAGAAAATCGAGCCTCAAACTTTCAATGATGAGCATAGGAAGGGATAAGAGGTTGATGCCTAGCTATTGGAAATGAAGAAATATTTCTAGTTGCATGATTATCCCTAAAGGTTAGAAACAAGAATTTCAACCTACCACTTTAAGGTGTTGTTCCAGAGTTTATACTTAAGGCTTTAAAGTATAAAGTCTAGGCATCCGAAAAAGTAAAAAGGGTTTAAAATATATAAAAAGAAAGACAGTTCTTTAGGAAAGAATCTATGGCTGATTTCTGAGTTGTCTTTGTCTAGCTTCAAATCATTCTTGGATGCTTATGTCCTATTCAATGGTTTCCCATGAATGTTCAAGTTCAACCCGGGTGGTGGTTGTCTCTAGGATAGTATTAAACAAGGTTAATGTGATGCTAGTTTGATATGTGAGGTCGGGTGCTATATTAGAATGTCTTGCAACAAGTACAATCATGGGGGAAAAGAAGGTTTAAAGATATGTTGTTTCTATTTTAGATTATATGAGAAAAGTTCCTAAATTTAAATTAATAATATAACAATTTCAGAGGCAGTTGCCCATATCTGAGTTAAATTGAAAATAATGAATATGATGAAAGAAAACATAAAGTTGTTCAAACAATGTGAGGCATCAATTATGGAATAATATCACTTTGTAACAGAAGAAGAAATTAGACAAGTAAACTTTAATGAAGTATAAAATATGGTAATCTAAATAATTCACAGGTCTTGCATATGCTAATAGCAACTACAGAGGAAAATTTGTAAACAATCAGATGACTAAATAAGCATATAACCACAGTAGATGTTGTACTAATCTATAGTTATACATTCATCAAATATATATAAGAAATGGTGATAAATATGAAAGAACAGAAGAACACATAACCCGGGATTGACGGAATATGGAATCTTTGGTTTTCATTTTTCTTAATTCTTGTAAAGGAGAAATTTCTCTGCTACAATCGGCCAGAAAAAAGCCTCTCTAAGTCTTTTGAACTTATATTTATACAAAGGTTATCAAACCTAGACAGTTGGAACTTTCCTTACTCCTAGATATTTAACGGTTACAAAAATAAAGACTTGAACTGTTTCACTGGTTTCTTTTTTGCCTTCTTACATACACCAGTATAACGGGTAGCATGTATCATTTCATCATTTATTTGAAGTATTTACTTCACTTGGTATAAGACAATTGATGCATCTTCTTATAAACTACGCTAATCTTTGCGAAGGCTTTGAAGCATCCTTTGCCTCAAACATATACAACTTCCTCTGAATTTTCAGCAACCTGTCCTCAATCCTTTTACACTCAAATTTTACTGATTGTAACTGTAAGTTTGGCTTCACCAGACATTTGTCCATTTGTGAAACATTGACCTGTATCAACTTTGAAATTTAAACCTAAGCTTCATGTAAGATTTATGTTCAATTGATGTTTTATAACATTGATTTGTCCTAATAGTCCAGGAAAATCGCCCTTTCCAATGCCTACTGATTTTTTATCCAACGCATTGAAGGTCTCTTCACACTCTTCCTTTACTTCTTTGGCCAATATTTTTCTCTCAGCTATATTGCCTTCCCATGTTTTTAGTAGTATGTCTCCTTTTATTTGTTCTATGACAGACAACCTAAGAGTTACTGATACTTCTGCTTTAGCCGAAAATACAACTGTTTTTTGAAAAGTGACCCGGGCTACTGTAGCCTCTTTTTCTTTGAAAGCAATGTTCTCTAATGATTGAATTACTTCCCGAAAATAGTTTTGAATGATCTCTACTTTAGAAAACAAACTTTGTTTCTTTGCCTCTAGCTTCTGATGCACTTCCAGTGCATGGTCTTGGAATATCGTTATATTTTCCACCTGACTTTCAATAGAACTCAATTTATATTGCAACTACCTTACTAGTTCCTCTTGTTGAATGACCTTTCCTTAACCATCTTACATCTTCTTATAAATCTCATCTAAAATAGATTTGAGCAGTTGAATCTCTTGTTTGTGAACATCTCTGGCCTATTCCAATCCTTTATTTATCTCATCTCTAATATTTTTCTCTGTGTTCCTTATTTGGCTTTGCAACTGGGCTATCATTTGATTCCTTTGTTTCAGACTTGCTTTCAAATTATCAACTGAAAACAAATTGGTCATAGCGAAAGCTCCCAAAGAGCTTGCTACCTCTCTGGCAAAGTCTTCCTCTTCTAGATATTTTCCATCCAGAACTATCATGTGCTTTTTGACCAATGTACCTTATTTCAGGTGCATTTCTTGTTTCACTACAACTTTTCTCCTTTTACTGAAAAAGAAGTTAGAGGAAGGTATTTCTTCAATAGAGATTGGGGTAAGGTCACTTACGTACATAGCTCGGAGATGGGGATTCCCAAAACTTGACTGTAAAGGAGTCAATGATATAATAGGACTCCCTAACTCTGTGAGTTGTGTTACTTCTATTGTTTTGGGGGTGTCAGAAGGAATAGTTTACGATAAAGGAGGAACCATTTGATTCTGTTTTAAAGGTGTCTCAGACTTAGAATATGTTTTAGACCCTGGATGCTCTGTCTGTGAAGTTTTTGATCTTTTTGAAGGCACTTCAAAATTCTTTGGGTTTTCCTCTATAGTCCTTTTATCCAAAGACTTTGATTCAAAACCTGGAGGTATACTTTCTTGTTATGAAGGGGGAGTTGTCAATTCTCCTTGAAGTATCTTGGGAAACCCAACTCATCTGTGATTTTGGAAAGAAATAAAGTTGGCCTATAGATCAGGGGGTAACGCTTGGACTCTGTCTAATATTTCCTCATAAGATCTGGCTCCTTTAAATATGTCATCACATGGGAGAGTCTTCATGCTCATATGTTTTCATATTGCAATGAGCTAGATGATTTCCCACAATTTGATATGGATCATGCCTTCTGAGTTCAACGTCTACCAGTTTAATTTCCTCTAATGATGCAACTTCTACCTTGGAATGACCAAAATTTAGTAGTGAAAACCTCCCAATCTGTATAGGAAAAGCTAGTCAGAATTTCTTCTGAGCTTCTTTTAACTCTTTACTTATGCCTCCTATTATTATCTGGTATGCCACTTCTTTGCACACCAATATATTAGGAAGAAACTTTGGGAGAGAATGATGGGGAATTTAACATCTGAAGACTCTGACATAAGAGAAATTCTCTTTGATAAACCAATCTGCAACTATTTTGAGGTTTCCCATGATTTGATCCAAAATCCGAGGGGGTGGGTCTCCATACAATATCTGGTGCACATTAATTACTACATAGTGATAGATTTCATAAAACAAATCCTTTACTTTTTCTTCCCATAGTTGAGAGTGATAGAAATGGATGGGTTCTGCATAGGTTAGATTCTAGCTCTGGAAAAGGGGTCATATAACAAATAGTTTCCATGAAAGATGCAAACATATAAAAAGGCATAGGTTGGCCATTTGAATTTTCCATTTGGTACTCAACAATATCCTTGGTTAGGTTATCTGATAGAATCTTATCCCAATTGAAGGTGAAACCCTCGGCTACCTCATCTATAATTGGCACCCATTCTGTCGGGAAATGGGTAGGGATTTTCCTCCCAAATAGTCTACATAACAACATTTCTATATAGACCATATATTCATTTAATGATGTTGTGGCATAAATACCATGGGTATCAACTCTAAATCTCGTTGGAATTCCCCACCATGCTTTGATTATATATGGATAAGTTTGGTCAAATTTTGTACACTCCTTTCATTGCAACTCTTCTACGAATTCAACATCATAAATATATTTAGAAATAGGGGATAGCTTGTAAATACTTGAATGTTTTATGGACTGAAAGAGATGATGATGACCTTTTGATGGTTCATGATGCTCCTGATCTGTACATCGCTGTTCATTAGAGCCCAGTTTATCATGTCATTGTATGGCATGATCTTGGGGCATGTAGCTATTTTATGAAGCTCATCTTCTGCTATAACTATGAGTTTAGTTCTAGTTTTATCAGCCTTTTTCGTACCCAAAATCATCTGGGTAATTCCCGACCTCGTGTTCCAAGATTTTGAAAATCTACATCCAGGACCTGAGCAAGTCTACAGCGTGTGGTGTGGTATCAGACAGAATGTCTGAGTTCGGATTTGAGCCTTCACCAGCCTCATCACTCTTTCTTCAGTGTTTTCCTGGGTGCCATGATGCCTGTGATAAAAAGAGGATACATGTTACAGAGAAAATGGCGTAAACTTTCTCGAATACAACTTGTTGATTTGCTGAAAGTGAGAATGAAATTTTAAATAGAGACCTTTATTCACCTTTAGCCTACCTTAACTAGAATGTGCTTCTACGGGAAATGAATTTTTTTTCCTTAATGAAGAGAGTACAACTAGATATATGCGTATTACACTATAAAATATTCCATTAATCCATAATAAATGTTGCCAAATATCGGGGATTTGAAACCAAGAGTTTGGATGTAATATTGTTTAAGAATCCCAAAAAGAGAAAATGTGAAAAGCCACTTTATATCGTTAACCTTTGTTTTGACGTTAATTTAATCTCACTTAAGCACTTAATACTTTCATAACTCCATGCTTCGGGGTTTTTTTGAGCATGATGAGTCATAATTCTCTGATTTTCCGAAATGTGATTAATTAACAATATATTAAGTATGTTTAAATTTTAATTAATTACGATTAAAAAGGATTTTGTGACTTACACATTGGGATTTCGAACTATTGTTTGAGTTGTAATTCCCAAAAACGAAAATGCGATAAGCTTGAATTACCGTTAAACGTTTTTAATTATTCTTATTAACTTGGTTTAACTTCTTTTAAATTTACTTTTCGTGACTTTTGAGTTGTCATTAAATATCAAACTACATAAATAGGAGAACCCCGAAACCCAAAACTCTTGAAAAGCTTTTAATGTTTTGCCCCCTTTTCAAAAGCAAGGGTGGCTCCATAATAAAAAACTTTATTTTAGTTTAAGTTTTTCAGAAAAAAATATAAAGTTTGTTTCAAGCCTCAAACTTTCAATGATGAGCATAGGAAGCGATAAGAGGTTGATGCCTAGCTATTGGAAATGAAGAAATATTTCTATTTGCATTATTATCCCTAAAGGGTAGAAACAAGAATTGCAACCTACCACTTGTAAGGAAGGGAAACCATGTGGTGGGATCAACTTAAGCAAATCAAACACTTTGATAATAAGAAGATCTCATGGAGGCAGTTCAAAGGATTTTCCCAAGAGAGATATTTGTCTGAGAATTATTATGAGAGGAGGATGAGAGAATTATTTGAACTTAAGTTGAGAAGCATGAAAATGGATGAATATGAGAAGAGGTTTGTTGAGTTGTTGAAGTATGTGTGATTCATAAAGGATAAGAAGGTCGAAATCCAATTTTTTTTTAGAAGGTTACCCTCTTTCTACAGTTAAAATATACACTATGATAACCCTAGGACTTTGGAGGACGTTGTAAGGAGAGAAATTCATGTTTATGAGAAGAGCAGAGGAAGGCCATACTTCCAAAAAGATTGGAATGACAAGATGAAAGGAAAGAGGGATCAAAGCCAGAAAGGTTTTAAGACATCCTTTTTCAAGAACAACTCACAAGAAAATCAACAAAGATAGTCAACCCAAAATGATCCCATGATGGAAAATTCATTTGGAAAAATTCCAAGGCAACATGTACAATGTTGTGGATGTGAGGGAAAACACTTATATATGGACTACCCTAATAAAGGAGAAATAGTGAGGACTGTTCACAACATTCAGGAGGAATAAATAGTTGAATATATGGGAGGAAACATGTCAAGGATTTATACAGCCTTGGATAACAAGAAAGAATAATATCAATTTCCCATGCTTGAAGTGGAAGGTAAGATTGATAACCAACCCATAACAATTTTAATTGGTTCTAGATCTAGCCATAGTTACATAAAATCTAACAATGTTGAAATATTTAACATAAATAATATTACGCATAAGAAATATTGGTTAGTTCAGTTTGTAGGACATTCCTACCACACTTAGAGGGGGGGGTGAATGAGTGTGGGGATATTTTTCCCAAAACTTCCCTCTTTCACAAAACTCATTAGTTAGCATTCAACATTTACGCATTACTCATTGTTGTTTATAACCAATTAGATTTGAACACATATCTGAAACATATATCAGCAATATATCATCAATAAGTCATCACTGTAAAGAACACAAAGAACACAAGATATATGTACAATTTTATTTTTATTACGAACTACAATCCTTGGGGTTTTTCAGCAACAACTGAATAGACTACAACTCTATAAGAGAACCAGCTCTATAATGCAAGAATCAACTTACAACCTCAGCAACAACTGAGATGAGGCAACAATTCTCAACAGATATCAATCTGCAATAGGTACGCGACCTGTCAGTAGTGCAGCCCACGTGTGTACGTGTCCTGGCTCACTACAACTCGTGTGTGTACGCGGCCAGGGTATACAACAACCTGCGTATACCTTTTGATATATTCAGGTTTATCCTTCAAGATTAACTCAGATCCTCTATAACCAATTTATCATTCTCTTATGTCTCTCACTGTCCAAACTGACCACCAGCCAGTCATAACACATCCAATCTCTCCAATAGCTTACTCATGCTCCATAACCAATCAATATGAATGCTAACTCAATCATGTATAAGAAACTAGTATACCATAGCAATCATATCACAACTGAATCACAAGAGTAATTCTCACTCCATCAACCAACATAAACCACATCACAACAGCCATACCAAGAATTCCCTAAGCATTCACAACACAACAAGCAATACTATCCATCAAGACAATAATGTAACCATACCAGTGTTTCAGTGACAGATCTGAGCCAATAGAATGTATATCCGGAACCTGCTTCAGACTTCAACATCTTGTCATCAGCTCAACCACAAATATCCATGATTTTATCCATTGTATGCTCCCTATACACTGACATCCCACGTATTGTACAAACCCATTACATAGAAAGCTTGTGTATACGCACCCTATACACAGACAACCCGCGTACGCACCCGAAAATAGGGTTTTCTATAATTCCGAGAATTTCTCCGTCATGATATAAAACTTGTTGAAACTTCAATGCGTCCATGAGATCCTCCCAATATCCTCTCTCTTAGAATATATCTTCAATCATTCTCAAGAGATCCACACTAAAATGCTCTCACAAGAAGCTCTCACAGGAAGCTCTCCATTAATACTACAAAATATATTCTCACAAGAAGCTCTCCATTGATCCACTAAAGGGATGATTTGCAATATACCATTGCTATCTTATTTATAATTTCATCCTCTAGTTCGCTTAACTCATTTCTATTAGAAAAAAAGGACCGCGGAGCAATAAAATAAAACAAATGCAGAAACAAAACACAGAAGACACACAATACAAGAGAGACATAGATTTACGTGGTTCACCCAGTGTCGGCTACGTCCACCAGAGAAATTTCTAGGTCCTTCCTTTATTATTATCCAGCAAATGAAGGGATACAACCTACAGCAAAAACCCGATGTAACTTCGTCTTCTTTCTCTCACAGTCTCCTCTCTCGGAATACAATATTCACCATCATCCATAGCCGCAATACATTTCCCTCATAAAAGAGGGTTTCCTTCTAGGGAAAAAAACCCTAACATAATCTCTACCGTTAGATCTGCGACGTTATAATGAATGGTCCAGATTTACAATGAAATTACAATATACTTTTACAAGGCAATTTTTGCCTCGGGGGCTTCGCCCCCGAACCCCCGCTGGGGGCCTGCTTACCCCCAGACCCCCCCTCTACACTCCCCCGCATGGAAGAGTGTACATACTTCTGGGGTGTAAATACTTCATGGGGTATAAACACGGCTAAAAGCAAGGACCTCTGAATCAGGAAGATAATCAGGCTCCACAACCAACAATCTCCCACTTGGAGACTGATCTCAACAACTCCACCG
>ML777671.1:1531481-1554093 GCA_009831015.1 Picea engelmannii
TGATACCAGTTGTTAGAAAAACAGGACCACGAAGCAATAAAATAAAACAAATGTAGAAACAAAACACAGAAGACACACAATACAAGAGAGACACAGATTTACGTGGTTCACCCAGTGTGGGCTACATCCACCAGAGAAATTGCCAGGTCCTTCCTTTATTATTATCCAACAAATGAAGGGATACAACCTACAGCAAAACCCACTATAACTTCCTCTTCTTTATCTCACAATATCCTCTCTCAGAATACAATATTCACCATCATCCATAGCCGCAATACATTTCCCTCATAAAAGAGGTTTGCCTTCTAGAGAAAAAAACCCTAACATAATCTCTATTGTTAGATCTGCGACCTTATAATGAACGGTCCAGATTTACAATGAAATTACAATATACTTTTACAAGGCAATTTTTGCTTCGGGGGCTCCGCCCCCGAACCCCTGCTGGGGGTCCGCTTGCCCCCAGACCCCCCAACTAGGGGGATAGGCCCCCTCGGACCCTACAGAGGGAGTACCCCCCCTCTGCACTCCCCCGCGTGGAAGAGTGTACATACTTCTGGGGTGTAAATACTTCATGGGGTATAAACATGGCTGAAAGCAAGGACCTCTGAATCAGGAAGATAATCAGGCTCCACAACCAACAATTTCTAGGTCACTTAACCTAATTTCCTTATTTTAGGGTTAACCACTTTCCATAAATAGAAAGTTCTCCATTACTTTATCATTTAAATATTTTTTCTTGATTTTGTCACTTTACTTTATTATTTAAATAATCCACCTTGACTTTGTCACTTTACTTTATCATTTAAATAATTATTTCTTCTTTTAAAGCACTTTGACTTCTTTGACCTTTTGGGACTTCAAGCCAACATGTGAGGGTCCTCCAACTTCATAAGGCCATAACTCTCAAACCATGAGGAGTTATGTGACATTCCACATACCACCGAAAATGGCATGATAAGCACTATCCATCTAGTATAGTTTCACCAACAAATTCATTGATATTCATATCATTATTTCACATACAATCATGGGTCCTCCAACCATTCTTTCTAGGATAGCTCAATCTACAAAGTGTCTTCCTGTGAGGGATTTCACCATAAGGGGACTACTTTGGAGTTCATCCATGAGGGATTTCACCATAAGGGGACCACTTTGGAGTTAATCCATTTGTGCACCTTATCAACCATGATAAGACCATAAGGATTCATCTTTGCATCAATCCCCCACTGCATCATATACATCAACTATGCATCATGTATCAATGACAATTCATTGATCCATATTCATCATATCAATGACAACTCATTGATCCATATTCATCATATCAATGAAAACTCATTGATCCATATTCATCAAGAACAGTACATATTACATTACATCAATCATCAATATATCAATCAATCCTTTGGCATAAATCAATCACTTGACATCAATAAATAAAACCATTTGCATCAATGACAACATGATCCAACAATATCCCCCTTTGGCATTGATGGAAATACCAACATTGATGTCAACATGTAGATAAGGCATGCTCTATATCAATAGTCAATGTGACTATCTCTCCCAATCAATAATCATCAATCACATCAATGTGACTATCTCTCCCCCTTTGACATCAATGGAAAAGGGCCATTTTCCTCTTGGGGCTGCTCCCCTTTCTTGATCTCTTCTTGGGGCTTCTCCCCCTATCTGAATGCCTTTGATCTTCCTCTGAATAATCTCTCCCTTTTTGAACAAGGGATATCACTTTGATGTAATGCTGAAAATACATCGCTCATACTCCCCCTGTGACCATCCCTCCTTCTGGAATCATGCCTCTGTGCTCTTTCTTCAAATATAGGGCTCTTTTCTAGGTATGCATCTGATAAATATCTCCTCATAGAATCATGGGAAGAAGAATGACTCCCCCTATGGGTATGTCTCCCCCTATCTTCTCTACAAGATCAACAATATGCTACCATATAACGATCCTTGGACCTGTTCATGCATCAAACTCATGCCATACCAAGCATCATGAAGCAAAAGATATGTCAACATTGAAATAAAGAATCATGAGAAAATTATAAACCAAGTACATCATGTAAAAAAATGTGTGCTCATCATGCACAACACCTATGTACATCAACCATGTACATCAACATCATGCAATGTGCCAAAATATATCATCCATGGAATGTATCAATCATATGCCTCTATCAATATTCCAACCATGTGTATCTACCAATATGCCAACCATGTGCATCTACAAATATGCCAACCATGTGCATCTACCAATATTCCAATTGTTGTGCTAATCAAGTAGTACCAATGGCATAGTATCATCAAGCATATTCCATATATGAGTGTACCAAACATGTATCAATTATAGATCAAGCTATGAATCATCAATGGTGTACAACATGATCACCTCATCAACTCAACAACCACATTTCCCAATGTGTAGCCCATCCATATGATAAATTCATGCATCAAGCTTTCCAACATGTAATCTTCCAATACATCACATAATCAAGGTGTCATAATTTCACTGTCATAACCAACATTGTTCTTCAATATAAAATGCATCAATCTATACTCATGGGTTAGTGCCATGAACCCAATATTTTATTTTACATCATCACCTTACATAATCCAATATAGATTCATGAAAACCTGCAGCAAACAGTGTCATAACTTGCAATAAACCCTGTCAGAACATGCATCATAGAGTTATACCATCACATCAAACTCCAATCCTTGTGCATATCCCTTTTCCTTAGGCTTCACCGCATATACATAGCCTACTACACAACAACTTGCGTATGTACATGACCTATACAAGGTCAGCCTACATATGTATGCCACTGATACCACTATCACCTGCGTATGCCTCAGTAGATGACACTTTTGAACTTCCTTTCAATCTTTCATTCTGTTCTGGCTGCTCTGTCTTCTTCGCCCACTTCTGTATATGTCCCTGCTCCTCAGAACTTGAGCTCTAAGCATCCATATTTTCAAAGATGTCTCCCTTCCTTACTTCATTCCTTCTTCTAGCCATGCTATTTGAAGTCCTCATCATTTACTTTCTTCTTGTGTTCTAGCACTCCTGGGATTTGTGGCCAAATCCACTACAGTTGTAGCATCTCATGGTGTTACAGTGAACAACAATATTTCCTACTTGATCACATCTCCAACACCTTATGGTGTTATAGAATCTTCCATTATATCGCCTTTCATAATATCTACATTCAAAATCTTTGTGACCATATTCATTACATGAATAATAATGCCCATGAAAAATACTTTCATACCTTTGCTTTGGTGTCCCAAAGATAGCTTCTTGATGTCTTCCTTGTTTTGTTCTTTTGAAATTTTCTTTGCCTTGTGTAGATGGTTGCTTTGCAACATTGTCTTCCTTCTTTTATGGACTTACCTCATGCTTCTTTGAGGTGCTTGCTTCAGCATGTGTATCTTCTCCTTTGTATCCAAGACCTGATTTATCACATGGTGATCTTTGACTTTCCAATATTTCATCCAAGATTCTTGAGCTATTCAAGAATTTGTTTGACTTCTCTACCTTCTTTCTAAGGTCAACAACTTCAACTTCTAACTTATGACATGACTCTTCCTTTTCATTTATTTGATCCTTCAATAGTTCCTCTACCCTTTTGGATTCTTCAATTTGGGTCTTGAGATGAATAATAGTTTCAAAACTTTTTCTAATCTCATCGTCTACCTTCATATCTTCTTTTTCATTCTTTAGTCTTGTGATCTCTTCTTCCTTTTCTTCTAATTTGGTCTTATTTCTCTCTTCTTGTTCTTTTAGAATTCCCTTTAACTTCAAGATGTGCCTTTTATTCCTCCTAAGAAACTTCTTAGTGTTATCCGAAAGATAGTTATAGTGTGTATAATAATGATCACTACTATATCTATATAAACCCTCTTCAACTTATTTTTGAAGTTCTAATAGATCTTCTTCTATTCGCTTCATGGGATAACTACCATCAAACTTCACACAAATTCTTTCTATATCTTCTTCTTCACTTGAGTAGAAACATTCAACATCGTCACATTTTGAATCATTGCAATCAAGAGTCTTTGGAGACTTTTTACCTTCATTTGAATTACTTTCAAGATCTTCCTTTTTGCCAACATCATCACATGATTCTTTGCTTTCCTTTGTTCTACCATTATCACTTGATTCTTTGTCTTCATTTGAATTTTTTTTAAGATCACATTTAGATATAATGCATTCAAGAGTCTTTGTATATTCTTTACCTTTAATGATCTTGATGGAGTGGTCTTCATAATCTTCTTCCTTGTTTTGATATGTCTCCTCTAGCTTTAGCCATAGATCCTTGGTGGAAGTGCATTGTCCCATGCTCTCTTTGATAGGGCTTGAGAGTCCACTAAGAATGGTCTTGAGAGCCAACGCATCATTCTTATTTCCTTCCCTTTGAGATGCAAACTTTGTTTTGTTATTCAATAGAATAGATCCACCAATGGTTACCTTCCAAATAGATGCTCCCATTGTCTTCAAATACACTCTCATCTCTATTCTCCAAGAAGAATAGTTTTCCTCATCAAGGATTAGTATTTCATGATCCATTTGTGTGTCTATGGATCTCCTTCAAGATTGTTAAGGCTTGTAGTGAAGGTCCACTCTAATACCAATTGTTGGACACACCTACCACACTTAGAAGGGGGGTGAATGAGTGTGGGGATATTTTTCCCAAAACTTCCCTCTTTCACAAAACCCATTAGTTTGCATTCAACATTTACTCATTACTCATTGTTTTCATTTATAAACAGTTAGATGTGAACATATATCAACAACATATATCAACAATATATCATCAATAAGTCATCACCACAAGGAACACAAAGAACACAAGATGTATGTACAATTTTCTTTTTATTACAGACTACAATCCTTGGGGTTTTTCAGCAACAACTGAATAGAGTACAACTATACAAGAGCAACAGTTCTATAATGCAAGACTCAGCTTACATCCTTAGCACCAACTATGATGAGGCAACAATCCTCAACAAGATATCAATCTGCAACAGGTACACGACCTGTCAGTAGTGAAGCCCACGTGTGTACGCACCCTAGCTCACTACAACTCACATATGTACGCAGCTAGGGTATACAACAGCCTGTGTATACCTTCTTAGCTATTAGGGTTTATCCTTCAATATTAATTCAGATCCTTTGCAACCAATTTATCATTCTCTTATGTCTCTCACTGTCCAAACTAACCACCAGCCAGTCACAACACATCCAAGCTCTCCAATAGCTTACTCATGCTCCATAACCAATCTGTATGAATGCTAACTCAATCATGTATAAGAAACTAGTATACCATCTTCATCATATCAATGAGAACTCATTAATCCATATTCATCATATCAATGACAACTCATTGATCCATCTTCATCAACGACAATACATATTACATTACATCAATCATCAATCAATCCTTTGGAATCAATCAATCAATTGACATCAATTAATGACAACAATAAATCAAACCATTAGCATCAATGAAAACATGATCCAACACAGTTGGCCACAAGGGTTAAGAGGAAAATCAATGATTTGTTTAAAGATTCCCTAATAAACATGAATGGACTCAATACAAGGGTAGATGTGAACATCATACCATTGGGTTCATATCATTGTCTAATTGGCATGGAATGGTTGGAAAAACAATGTGTTTTCCTATACTATTACAAAAATACAATCACTTTTACTGATGAGGTAGGAGAACAAGGAAAGGTTTAAGGCATTCCAAGAGATGAATAGTTAGAGAAATTTTAGCTATGCAACTAAACAAATTTTTTAGGAAGGGATGTCAAATTTTTGTATCCCATTTGGAAGAGGAAACTAGAGATAAAATGAAAAGCATTAAATACCATCTAGTGTTGAGATATTTTGAATTTTTTTTTAGGGAAATACTAGGACTACCACCAAAGAGAGACATTGATTTTTCTATTGATTTTGTACCAGGAGCTACCCCAGTGTCCAAAATGTTGGCACACTTTTTTTATACTGAGAGGGGGGGTGTAGTATACCTCCCTAGGTATACTACATCAATTTTTAAGTACATGAATATATATAAAGACAAATATCAAAATAAACCCACAATATCAACAAGAATAATCCAAACAATTCACCAAATATTGAACACAAGAAATAATCAAAACCCTTGAGGTAGGGTAACACCATATATTAATCCTTATGGGAGGATAAAACTCCTAAAACAATATTTTCTTGTACAATAACAATATTCTTCACTATGTTTCAATACATTGCTTACACTTATTTATATAGCACTCTCTATCTCCGAGGAACCTTCTAGAAAGCCTTCTTACATTTCTTATATCTAACTACCATAGTGGGAATTATTTAATATAGTGGACCTACTCCACCTTACATTGAATGACTTCCCATAATAATACATAACCACATTTCCATTGGGTACCTCCCTAGGTACCCCATATTACCATTGGCATGTTTATAGGAAGAGTGTGATTGTCATTGATGGCAAGAACAACAAAGAACCAAACCTCGAGAGAGAAGAAGATGAGAAATCTCAGAAGAGATAGAGGTTTCTATAAGTGAAGATGAGGTCCAAGAGACGGACTCGCAGGAGGAGCAAAGGTTGAGACCCGTGAACACCTAGAAAATATTTTAAGTCAGAGAGATCATAAGCTTAGGAGGAAGAGTGACAATGGCCATTGGATCACCGATCCAGAGGACTAATAACCGTCAGATTGAATTAATGGAAGGATAGGATAATAGGGGAAAAACGGTTGAAAATTTGAATACTCGTCAGCCTTCAGATCAAACCTGAATTCTCGTCAGTCATTGGATCACGTTCAAGTGGAAGGACAGGATAAGATAGAAGAGTTTCATCATGAACACATCAATCGATCTATATAGGATTATGATCGATGAAAAAAAATTAATTTGGGTACAAATATGCGAGGAGGTTAAGCTCCGAAAAAATATCACTTCAGATTTTTTTAGTTTGAGATTTGAAATCCCTGAAGTTCGGAGACCCAGAGAGATGAAATAAATCCTTGATTGTCAGATCATCCGAAGTAAATATCAGTCATCAGATCATCTGAAGAATATCTCAAGCATTAGTTTGAGATTTGAAATCTCCAAAGTCCAGACAATCGAAGAGTCAAATCCTCGACTGTCGGATCATCCGAAGTAAAGTTTAGTCATCATATCAATATAAAGTGGAAGGACAGGATAAGTTAGAATAAGGGCACACAAATCTTAGTGGTTGATAATCAGGCACTCAAATCTATGGTCGACAGGGTATATCAGACCCCCCAACCTTTCATCCTTTAACCATGGGGGGGGTCCAAGCTGGTGGTATTTCCCATGTGGGACCCTCATACATGTCATCTTCCTGTCAAATCGGATCCCCCTCGCTCATTACCACTTACCTCCTAACCCCCCCTCCGAGAAAACCACCAAACCACTCATACATACCACCTCTGCACTCCGACGTTACACTCCACTACCCACTAAATGTCAGACTCCAATACCACGCTATGCCTCCACACTCCACTACACTGCCTATACGTCTCCCCACATCAGTAAACCACCTCAACAAGGACGTGTGAAAGACCACATCATCAAGGAAACTTGGCAGTAATTTGTATACTTCTAGGGAAAGTAAGGTTTGAGACTTGAGATTTCATAATTCTGGAGACCCGAAGACAAATATCAACCATTGATCGTCAAGGAGAGTACATGTTAGCTGATATGAGATTTCGAGGTGGAGTAGGTCCACTATATTAAATAATTCCCACTATGAAGCCAAAATATCCAAAGAAGCCAAAATGATTGACTGTAACTGCCAGAGAAGACAAAGAGTTTCCACTACCAGAGAAGTCGTAGAATCTTAGGATAACAACCATTGATGATGAACAAATTCAGCATAACCTCCAGAGAAAACGAAGAGTTGCAACTACGAGAGAAGCCAAAGAATCTTCAGGTAATGACCATTGATGATGAAAAGATTCAGTATAACTGCTAGGAAAGATGAAGAGTTTGAATGATGATCAGGTACAAGACTTGATGTGAGAAAAATATGCAGAATAGAAAGTATAGAGAGTTTTTTTCTCAAGTGTTATGCATGTGGGTAGAATGTGACTGAGGAGAGGACTTGAACTGGAGATAAGAGGTGCAACGTATAGCATGTAGAGACAACACAGAGTATAAATAAATAAGAGAATATGAATAGAGTATTGAGTGTGCGTAGCAGGTGAAAGAGCAGAGCATAGAAGAAGAACCAAAGGATAGAATCTGAAGAAGGAAGAGGAGACATGTTGTTGTAATAGACCATATCAGAGACAGAGAAAGTAAGTAAAATTTTTGCAATATTCAATCAGGGTGGTAGGGTGGTTCTAAGGAGTATTATTGTCCTCAGAGTTTCAAGTGGGTGCTTGAACACAGGGAGTTGTAGCTTCCATCTGGTTGCAGCCAGAAAAACCAACATGGTAGGGTGGTGCAAGGGAGAAGTATTATTCTTTGTTATACAAGTTGGTTCCTTTGTGACAGGAATTTGGTGCTTCCATCCAGTTGGTGTTGGAACACTCAAGGATTTGGTGTTTCCTTCTAGTGTGTGCTAGAGAAACCAAAGAGTTGGTTCTCTCAACAAGTTTTATCTTTCTATGAGAGGTTGTAGCCTCATATTTGAGTTCGATATCAAATACTGTGATGTACATGAAAGTTGGAGCTTGATTGACATCCTAAGAAGAAGAGGTTTTCACCCTTTATTGGTTTCCTCATCAAAATCAGTGTCTTTGTGTATTCTGTATGACTGATCAAATGTTGTATATATGTGCATGTTAAGTTATCAACAACACATTAAATAATAATCTAGAAGAATAAAAAAATAACAGAAAATGTTTCAAGCTTATATATATAACTGATTCACCCCCCCCACTCTCAGTTATATTTCCAAAAATTGGTATTAGAGTCGGTGCCTTTAATAAAAGGTAGATCCATAAGCTTGAACATGACTAGTCATGAAAAAAGTTCAACTAGTAGACATCCTTTGTTTAATGGAACAAACTTTGCCTTCTAGAAAATAAGGATGAGAACATATTTAATGTATTTGGGTTCCAATGTTTGGGATGTCATTGAAACTGGATATGTGAAGCCTGTATTCTTGGCCTCAAAAGATGATAAGTTGGAGTTTAGCTTTAATGAAAAAACAATGAATGTCATCCTCAATGGACTTGTAGTAGATGAATTTGTCAAAATCATGCACTATGATTCAACAAACATTATGTGGGACAAGATGATAAGTAGTTGTGAAGGTAATGAAAAGGTGAAAGATGAAAAACTTCAAACTCACAGACTTAAATTTGAGCAGTTAAAGATGGATGAAGACGAAACTATTAGTAATTACTTCTTACATATAGAATAACTTTTCAACACTATGAAAGGTCTAGGTGAAATGATAGATAAATCTTTTATAGTCCAAAAAATATTAAGATTTCTTCCTGATAGATTTAACTCAAAAGTCTCTGCAATAGAGGAAATAACTGATCTCAAAAAATTGACACAAGATCAACTTCTAGGAACCCTAACTTCTTATGAAATGAGAATCACCAAAGGTATATCCACTACAAGAGAGGCGTCCTTTAAAGTAGAGAAAAAAATAGACTCTGATATAGATGAGATTGAGGCAAAATTTTTGAGAAGGTTAAAGAAAGGATCAAGAAAATACCAAGGAAAGTTGCCATTTAAATGTTTCAACTATGGTAATATAGGTCATTTTGCATCTAAGTTTCCTCAGAAGAAAAAATACCAGAACTCTGATGATGAAAAGAAATACAAATTTAAAGAATATGGTAAAAAGAAAAGTTTGTGTGCAAATAATGATGACTCCTCAGAAGACACAAATATCAATTCATCTTGTGAAGATAAAGTGAATGATTTTATGCTTATGGACATAGGAGACCTTGATGATGAGTACAGATGAGGTGAAATGAATGATTAAGAAGCCGTGGTTGATATGGAAGGTGAACTAATCATTTCTTTAGAAGATATTGACAGACTCAGACTTAAGAAGAGAAAACAAAAATAGTTGTTGATGTAGTTTGAAAAGAATGGTAAAGAACCAAGTGAAGATTTTGTTTTGTTAAAAGTAGAATTAGAATAAGCAATGAAAATAGAGGATATTATAAAAAATCAATTAGCAGAGAAGAAGGTAAGATGTGAAGCTATGGAAGAAGAAGTAGTGAAAACTAGAAAAGAGTTGGAGAAGTTTCAAGCCTTGTATCACCACAATCTGTCAAGTATCAAAGCCTCAGAAGGATTAGCCACCATTCTGAATCAGCAAAGGAATCCAAAGTTGAAAACTAGTTTGGGTTATGAAGAGGGATCAAGTAGTAATCAGCCAAGAAACAAATAATACATCAAGTTTGTCAAATCTACAACCACTGACAACAACAAACTTGTAGAAACAAAGGAAGATAATTAGCCACCAAGGAGGAGTGAAGAAAAAGGTGCCAGAACTAAATCTGTTGAACAAAGAAATAATACACCCTCTGCTCAAGGAAATCATCAACATGGAAGAAATCGACCTACTCAAATAACACAACCATTTTCCATGTACAAATATTTTTTCTATGGATATTGTTTCTATTGCTCTAACTTTAGCCACAAAGTTGTAAATTGTTCCTTAAGATTTAGACATGAGAAATCAAGACACCCAAGGAACAAATATCTGCCACAAAAAAGAATAAAATAGCCAAGTAACAAACAACCACAGACTGCAAATCATGTGATGGCTGGGAAAAGGACACAGATTAAGAATAACAATTGTTATGATCCTTTATTCAATGAACTAGACTGTTAAATCTTCCATAATTATGAACATAAAGATGGAGATTGTTGCCTAAATAATTATAATCCAGATTCAAATCACGAAGCTGAAAATGTCAAGGTTTGGAAGAAGAAATAATATAACAAGTGTGGATTAGTGTTGTTAGCTCAAATACAAAAGAACCCCTAGTATATTGACAACGGGTGTTCCATTCATATGACAGGTGACAAAAGTAAGTTCCTGTCACTCAAAGAAAGTAAATCAAGAAATGTGACTTTTGGAAATGATGCTCTAGGAAAGATCAGAGGTAAAGGTCTAGTAATCTTAAGTAATGGAAGATGAAAAGATCAAGATGTACTATTTTTTGATGGATTAAAACATAATCTTCTTAGTTTCATTCAAGTGTGTGACAGAGGATGTGATGTCACTTTCACTGCCAAGGATTGTAAAATAAAAACAGTGAACAAAGGAGAGATGATTTTAAAAGGGGTTAGAACTAAAAACAATGTCTATTTTCTGAAGGAAGATAAAGAGGAATTTCATTTAAGAAAATTGGATGGTAGAGCTGATGAAGGTATCTTATTAGGATATGAAACGAATAGTAAAGGATACAGATGCTTCAACAAAAGAATGCATAAATTAGTAGACTATATTGATGTTCGACTTGATGAAGAAGCTCCAGTAAAAGATCAACAAAGAATAAGCACCAAGTCATATGAAGAAGATGATGAGAATAATGAAGATGAAGAACAACCTCTCATCTAGACATAATGCATGTTGTTGAAATGGTAGGAAGGTATCAGTCTACACCTCAACAAATTCACTTGATAGTTGTCAAAAGAATTTTCAGATACTTGAAAGGAACAATGAACTATGGCCTATGGTATCCTAGGAATCAAAATTTTCAATTATCAGTCCATTCAGATGTTGATTGGGATAACTGCTTGGATGAAAGGAAAACCACGAGTGGAGGTGCATTCTTCTTAATAGATTCTCTTGTAGCATGGTTGAGAAATAAGAAAGGTCCCATTTCCCTATCAACTACAGAAGATGAATAAATTGCAACTGCCACTTGTTGTACCCAAGTATTCTGGGTGATTCAGACACTTGCAAATGTGGAGTTTGAGTATTTGTGCCAGAAGTTGGGCGTGACCCTGTTATCAATCTAAATATTCTATCTAATCAGGGGGAGAGAAATCCTAGTATATTTGATCAGGGGGAGCATAGACTCACTCTCTGTTTTCTTTGACATTGATGTCAAAGGGGGAGAAAAGGGTGTTGTCTGTATGCTACAGTTGGAGATCTAAGAAGAATATTGCAACCCTTCAAGGTTTCCATCAATGCCAAAGGGGAATATTGTTGGCATGTTTATAGGAAGAGTATGCATGTCATTGATGGCAAGAACAACAATGAACCAAACCTTGAGAGAACAGAAGAAGAGAAATATGAGAAGAGATAGCAGTTTTCAGAAGTGTCGACAAGTTCGAAGATACAGACTCGTAGGAGGAGCAAAGGTCGAGACCCGTGAACACTTAGAAAATCTTCTAAGTCAGAGAGATCAGAAGATCAGGAGGAAGAGCAACAGTTCTTGTTGGATCACTGATCCATAGGACCAACAACCTTCAGATTTAATTAATGGAAGGATAGGATAAGCGTGGAAAAATGGTTGAAAATTTGATCCAAGTACCCGTCAGGCACCAGATCAAACCCGAATTCCCTTTAGCCATCAGATCAATTTTGAGTGGAAGGAAAGGATAAGATAGAAGAGATGCATCACAAACATATCGATCCATCGATCTAGGATCATGATCGACGAACAACATTTAGTCTGGGTATAAATATGTGAGGAGGTTATGCTCCGGAAAAATCTCACTTCATATTTTTTTAGTTTGAGATTTGAAATCCTTGAAGTCTAGAGACCCGAAGAGCCTAAATACATCCTCAACCATCGAATCATCTAAAGTAAATCTCATTCATTAGATCATATAAATAATATATCAAGTGTCATGTCATTCGAAGTGAATCTGGGTCATCTAATCCAGAGCGTTAGTTTGATATTTGAAATCTTCGAAGTGTAGAGAGCCAGAGAGTCGAAATAAATCCTCAATTTTTGGATCATCCAAAGTAAATTTCAGTCGTCAGATCATTATAAAGTGGAAGAAAAGGATAATTTAGAAGAAGGGCATGTTAATCCCAACATTTGACAATCGGGCACTCATATCTACGGTTGACAGGGCATATCGGACCCCCCCGACCTTTCTGCCTTTAACCGTGGGGGGGGGGTCTGAGCTGGTGGTATTTCACATGTGGGACCCTCATACGTGACATATTCCTATCAACTCAGACCCACCTCTCTCATTACCACTTACCGCCTAAACCCGCCTCCAAGAAAACCACCAAACCACTCATATATACCACCTCCACGTTTCGTCGTCACACTCCACTACCCGCTACATGTCACACTCCACTACCACACTCTCCCTCCACACTCCACTACATTGCCTACACGTCTCACCCACACCAACAGACAACCTCAATAAGGACATGTGGAAGACCATGTCAGCAAAGACATGTGGTAGACCACATCATCAAGGACATGTGGCAGTAATGTGTATACTTCGAGGGAAAGTAATGTTTGATACTTGAGATTTTAGAAGTCTGGAGACCCGAAGACAAATATCGACAGTTGATCGTCAAGGGGATTATGTGTCAACTGATCTAAGATTTAGGAGAAATATTACTTCAGGGATTTCCATTTGAGACTTGAAAATTCCGAACTTCGGTGATGCTAAAGGATCATGATCGTTGATCCGAAAGGGACACATGTCAGTGGATTGTCAGCTCTAGGAAAAATCAAAGGAAGGTTGAAAGGTTGGAAAGTTGAGACTTCAAAACCCCAGATACCTGAAGGGATAGTGATCATTGATTCGAGAATACCGCGCATCGTTAGATCATGGACTCTGGGTGAAATGCCTCGGGAGCAAGCGGAGTTTGAGAATCGAGACTCCCAAAGCCCAAAAGGTGAAATCAATCTTGTCCATTGGTTTGGAGGGCCACATGTCACTTGGTCATCGAGACTAAGGATTGCACATGGATGAAGGAAAGAAGGTAGGAAAAGACAATAGATTGGATTTTTTGATTGAGGTAATATGTGAGAGACCGCGATATCAACGATCATGCCTGATTGTGGGATCAAAAGTTGTTCAGAAGTTAATTTTTTGAGGGAAGGCCGCAATTGAAACCATGGTATTGGAGAAAGGGTATGTGGCAGCTGGAGGTGGATTACGGGGAGAAAAGAGGTTTATCTCAAACCAATATTGGATGTGGCTGTAATCTTTCACTTATGCAAGGATGTAGCTCGAGGTCACATGCGACAGGGGGCTAACGAGAAGAGAGATCATGCTCGCTATCACATGGTCATGAGAGACCATTTCCCAAGGTCATATCAAGAAATGGAGCTAGCGCTCACAAGACCGAGTTCAGGAATCACCTTTTGAATAGGCATTTTTTCATCGTCGGTGGCCACATAAAGGAAGGGGCTTAGAAGCCAAAGAAGCCAAAATGACTGACTGTAACTTCCAGAGAAGATGAAGAGTTTTGGTTTCCATAGAACTCAGAGAATCTCAAGATAACGACTATCGATGATGAATAGATTCAGCATAACCGCCAGAGAAGACGAAGAGTTGCAACTGCCAGAGAAGCCAGAGAATCTTAGGATAATGACCACTGATGATGAACAGATTCAGTATAACCTCCAGGGAAGACAAATATTTCGAATGATGATTAGGTAGAGGACTCGACATGAGAAAAATATGAAGAACATAAAGTATAGGGAGTTTTTTTCTCGAGTGTTTTGCATGTGGGTAGAATGTGACCGAGGAGAGGACCTGAACTAGAGATCAGAGGTGAAGAGTATAGCATGCAAAGATAGAAAAGGGTATAAAGAAAGAATAGAATATGAACAGAGTATTGAGTGTGCACAGCAGGTGAAAGAGCAGAGCATAGAAGAAGAACCAGAGGATAGAAGCTGAAGAAGGCAGAGGAGACATGGAGTTGTAACAGACCATATCATAGATAGAGAAAGTAAGTAAAATTTTTGCAAGATTCAATCAGAGTGGTAAGGTGGTGCTAGGGAGGATTGTTTTCCTCAGAGTTTCAAGTGGGTTCTTAAATACTCGGAGTTGTAGATGTCATCTAGTTGCAGCCAGAAAAACTAGGGTGGTAGGGTGGTGCAAGGGAGAACTATTGTTCTCTATTATACAGGTTGGTTCCTGTGTGACAGGAAGTTGGTGCTTCCATCCAGTTGGTGCTAGAACACTCAGGGAGTTGGTGCTTCCTTATAGTGGGTGATAGAGAAAATAGAGAGTTGGTGCTCTCAACAAGTTGTAGCTTGCTATCAGAGGGTGTAGCCTCATATTTGAGTTGGAGCTCAAAGATTGTGATGTACATGAAAGTTGGAGCTTGATTGACATCCTATATAAGAAGAAGAGGTTTTCACCCTTTATGGCTTTCCTCATGAAAATCGGTGTCTTTGTGTATTCTTTGTGATTGATCAAATGTTGTATATGTGTGCATGTTAAGTTATCAGCAACACATTAAATAATAATCTAAAAAGAATAAGAAAATAACAGGAAAAGTTTCAAGCTTATATATATAACTGATTCACCCCCCCTCACAGTTATATTTCCAACAATTACCTCCCTAGGTATACTACAATAATGTAGTATACTTAGGGAGGTACCCAATGAGAATTTGGTTATGTATTATTAGTGTAGGCCATTATATGTAAGGTGGATTGGGTCCACTATATTATTAAATAAGGCCCACTATGGTAGTTATATATAATAAATAGACTTTATAGAACATTCCTTCTCTAGAATGTTCCTAGAAGATAGACAATTCTATATAAATAAGTTCAAGCAATGTATTGAAGCATAGTGAAGAATATTGTCAATGTATCAAGCATTGCTTGAGGAGTGTTATCCTTCCTTAAGGATTAATATATGGTGTTACCCTACCTCAAGGGTTTTCTCTGTTTCTTGTGTTCAACATTTTGGTGGATGGTTTGGCTTATTCTTGTTGATATTGTGGGTTTATTTTGAGATTTATCTTAAGATCTATTGAGGTACTTAACAATTTGTATCAGATCACTTTCCTTGGCCAAAGAGAAGGAGACATTTTTGGCTCTTTTTGAAAATTGTTTAGGGAAAAAAGAGGGTGGCACACTTCAAATTCAAATATGAAAAATTTTAAGTAGAATTTGGTAAAAACTATTTGATATTTGAATTCCTCTTAGAAAAATACCCATTTTCAAAAAACATCAACCGAAATGGAGCCGGAGAATTAAAGTTATGAGCATTTTAAATTCAACCATTTTTTCAGGGTTTTTCGGGAAAAGACTCACGATTGGCACAATAAGTTATTTTTATAAACCCTAGTTTCTTTTTGGGATATGTCAAGAACACAATTTTTTATGAAAAAGATGATGGTCATAGTATTGAGAAATATATCAAAAAAAAATATTATGGAGAAACCAATGGCAAGCTTGGGTATGGATGAATTTAAGGGATGATGCTAGTATATGGTGAAGTGGAGTTCAATCTGAAGATATTCATAGAATTTCACAGAAATAATATGAACAAATATTTTTATACAAGTGGTCTCATGCTAAGATTAAGGATAAAGACTCCAACAAGGTTTTATTTTCATGTGGCAATTCTATATCACAAGTTCATGGTTGTCTTCAGAAGGTGAAGGTTATTGTTTTATATTAACCCTATTTACATGCATAATTTTATCAATATTCAATTGGTTAATATAGTGCAAGTTCCTGCAAAGAATATTCAAGGCACACAGGTTGTGGGTGAAAATGTTCAAATTTTTAAATATTTGAAGCTCAGTATGGATAAATATGTTTTGCATTCAAAATTTTATGCTATATATATGGATTATGTGGATATTTTTTTAGGATATCCTTGGATGAGCTCAGTTGATATAGTTAATATTAATGTGCAAAAGAAGTTTTTGAAGTTATGGTATAAGAAAAAGAAAATCACATTGCATGATGTGTCTCTTAGTAAGACAGAAGGGCCCATGATGGGAGAGTTTGAAGTTGAATCAGAGGAAGATTCTATTGAAGGAGATGAAACAAAACCGTGTGATAGACACAATAAAGAAGATAAGGGGATTATTGACTCAAAGGCACAATGTGTTGCAGATTTCAAGAAAAAATAACATATTCCTACAATTGTTGTATGTTTCCATCAACATCATATAGAGAAAAAATAGTCATAAAGGAAAGGGCATAAGAATCAACACATTTATGCACCAACATGGAACCAGAAAAGAAACCGATCAAGAGGTCCATGCACTAGAGAAATACATCAGGCTAGAGAACCAATTCCATGGAAACACCGACATGATGCAGATCAAGATCAGGGTGGAAAGGAAGCAATTGGACATCATGTTTGTCTTCCATTAGGATGTATGGATGGTCGTACTTGGTCCCAGTTGGCTACATTTCTTAGCCAATCATATTGTATGATTTATTCCCTTTTTTCAAGGATGAAACATGTGAAGGGGGATGAAATGTAGTATACCTAGGGAGGTACCCAATGGGAATGTGGTTATGTATTCTTAGTGGAGGCCATTCAATGTCAGGTGGAATAGGTCCACTATATTGTTAAATAAGGCCCAATATGGTAGTTAGATATAATAAATAGACTTTCTAGAATATTCCTTCTCTATAATGTTCCTAGAAGATAGAGAATGTTATATAAAGAAGTGTAAGAAATGTATTGAATCATAGTGAAGAATATTGTCAATGTATCAAGCATTGCTTGAGGAGTGTTATCCTTCCTTAAGGATTAATATATGGTGTTACCCTACCTCAAGGGTTTTCTCTATTTCTTGTCTTTAATATTTTGGTGAATGGTTTGGTTTATTCTTTTTGATATTGTGGGTTTATTTTGAGATTTATCTTCATATATATTTAGGTACTTAACAAGGGGGTGAACCAATATAGGATTTGTTTTACTTGTCTTGCAATTTTTATCAATTTATTACTTCACAAACCATAGATAGTTAATGAGAAATGTAAATACAAACATACAATCAACACTGCACAAAAAATTAATGTGGAAACCCAAATGGGAGAAAACCAAAAAACGTTTATTTCTAGGTACTAACCTATTGTTGGTAGTGGAGCCTAATTAGTTTCCTTATTCAGATGTTTGTTTCAGTCGTGCTTGGACCCCATTCCCTAATGGGGGGTGTGAGGCGGCTTTCCCCCACACAAATATCACCAAGGGGGTCCATGGGGGGGGGGGGAACGAAAATTCGTGTATCCCCCCGAGCGGGGGATTCAGGGGAAACACCACCAAAGTGAAATATTGAAAAAAATTTCCTTGTAAAATATTGTGATTTTGTAGTCAATCTTGACCATAAGGTCGTAGATATGAAGGTAGAAGTTATTTTATGGTTTTTTTCCCTAGAAAGAAACCCTAATTTCCTAAGGGAATTGTATTGTGGTTGTGTATGAGTGTGATTATTGTATTATGAGAGAGGATACTATGAGAGAAATAAGAGGAAGTTACAACAGGTGTCTTGTAGGTTGTATCCCTTCAATTTGTTGGATAATAAAAAAAGGAAGGACCTGGAAATTTCTCTGGTGTATGTAGCCCACACTGGGTGAACCATGTATATATGTGTCTCTATTGTATTGTGTATATTCTATGTTTTATTTCCACATTTGTTTTATTTCATTGCTCTGTGATCATGTTTTTCTAACAACTAGTATCAGAGAAAAAGGTAACTCGCAGGAAAAGAGGATTCTTGGTTCGAGTGGGAGAAATGGTGGAAGTTGGAAAGTTTAGGGTCAAGAAATTTAATAGCCAAAACTACCAGATATGGAAGATGCAGATAGAAGATTATTTATATTAGAAGGATCTATTCCTACCATTGGGTGGAATAATAAATAAGTCGATGACCATGAAGGACGAAGAATGGGAGGTTCTTGACAAAAAGACACTAGGAACGATATAGATGAGCTTGGCAACATCGGTGGCTTTAAATATTTCAAAAGAAAATACAACGAAGGAGATGATGGAAGCATTGGCTGAACTATATGAAAAAACCACGATGTATAACAAGGTATTTTTAATGAAGTGATTATTTAATATTAAGATGTCAGAAGGTGGGTTTGTTGCAGATCATTTAAATGAATTTAATATGGTTACTAATCAACTAAGTTCTGTAAAAGTGGACTTAGACACATGAGTGAGAAAGGGATGCAGATACTTCACAAAATAAATTTATTGCCAGATATTAAACAAATTGATTTGGATTTATGTGAGCATTGTGTTTATGGAAAATAGAAGAGAGTCGTATTTTTTAGAGTCGGAAAAGAAAAGAAGAGTGAAAGGTTACAGCTTGTGCATACAGATGTATGGGGACCAGTTCAAGTATCATCTCTTGGTGGCTCTCATTACTATGTTACTTTTATTGATGATGCGACTAAGAAAACTTGGGTTTATTGCATTCGACAAAAATCTGATGTTTTTAACACTTTTAAGAAATGGAAATATTTGGTTGAGAATGAGACAGAAAAAAGGTTGAAGTGTCTCAGATCATACAATGGAGGTGAATATTGTGGCAAGGAGTTTGATGATTATTGTTCATACCATGGGATTCGTAGAGAGAAGACAATTCCAGGAACACCACAAGAAAATGGTGTGCTAGAAAGGATGAACAAGACAATAATGGAAAGTGCAAGGAGTATGAGATTGCATGCAAGGTTTCCCTTACAGTTTTGGGAAAATGTTGTAGATATTGTTGTTTAATTTATAAACAAAGGACCTTAAATTTATTTGGATGGTGGCATTCCAAAGGAGGCATGGATAGGTAAAAAGGTAAACTATTCATTTCTGAAGACTTTCAGTTGTGAAGAATTTTTCCATATTGACAAAGAAAATAGAACAAAGCTTGAAGAAAAATCCAAGAAGTGCACCTTTATTGGATATGGTGTTAATGTTTTTGGTTATAGCTTATGGGATTATGAAAATCACAAAATAATTAGGAGTAGAGATTTCATATTCAATGAGAAGGTCATGTATAAATATCAGCTGCAGGAAAGGAAACATGAAGAAGAAAAACCAGAATACACAGTGCTTGATGGGATCACTGAAAAAGAAATTCCAAAGGTACCAGAAAATCAAAATGTACAACAACAGGAGCATCAGGTAGCTCAAACTCTTGCAGGTGTTGTTAGAATGTATACCAGGTTAAGTAGACCCCCTGAATGATACTCTCCTTCACTGTATTATTTATTGTTGAATGATTTTGGTGAACCGGAATGTTATGAAGAGGAAATGCAGGTAGACACTAAAAATAAGTGGGACAAAGGCATGAAAGAGGAAATTGATTCCTTGGTAAATAATCATATTTGGGACTTGGTTCAGTTTCCTAGAAGAAAAAAATCATTGCAAAATAAATGGGTTTAAAAGTTGAAGGAATAAGATGGAGGAAAAAAGCGGTACAAGGCTAGACTTGTTGTAAAGGGGTTTGCACAAAAGAAAAGTATAGATTTTGATGAAATATTTTCTCATGTTGTTAAATTGACTTCAATTAGGACTATTTTGAGTCTTGTGGTGGTAGAATATTTGCATCTTGAACAGTTAGATGTAAAAACAACTTTTCTCCATGGGGATTTGGAGGAATATATTTATATGCAACAGCCACAGGGGTATGAGATCAAAGGAAAGGAAAATTTGATATGCAGGTGGAAGAAGAGCTTGTATGGCCTAAAGAAAGATCCAGGGTAGTGGTATTTGAAATTTGACAGGTTTATGACAGAAGAATGTTATAGTAGATGTCATTATGATCACTGTATTTATTTTAAAAGGATAGAAAATGGAAGTTATATTATCTTTCTATTGTATGTAGATGGCATGCTTGTTGTAGGGTATAATATGGAGGATAGAAGTGTGCTCAAGAATAAATTAGATAATTCATTTTCGATGAAGGATTTGGGTGATGCACAGAAAATCCTTGGTATGAGAATAACAAGAGACAGGAAAAATCCCAAATTGACATTGTCTCAAGGTGAGTACATAGAGAAGGTGTTGGAGAGGTTTAGAAGACAGAATGCAAAAATAGTTAGTACACCTTTGGCCATCCATTTCAAATTATCGAAGGAAATGTGTCCCAAGACACAAGAGGAGATAGAATTCATGTCCAAGGTCCCTTATTCATTATCAATTGGAAGCTTGATGTATGTGATGGTTTGCACAAGACCATATGTTGCTAATGTAGTGGGAGTTGTGAGCAGATATATGAACAATCTAGGTATGGGAGGAATTAAAGCGGATTCTTAGGTATTTGAGAGGTACTTCTACTCATGCATTATTTTTTGGAGGTTCATACATTGTTCTACAGGGTTATGTTGATTCAGATATGGCAGGTGATAAAGATAGCAGGAGAAGCAACACAGGGTATGCTTTTCCTGTAGGTGGAAAAATAGTAAGTTGGATTTCAAAACTACAAAAGGTTGTTTCACTTTCAACAACAGAAGCAGAGTATGTTGCTACTATAGAGGCTAGTAAAGAAATGATTTGGTTATATATGTTTATGGAGGAATTGGTAAGGAAGCAAGAGAATAGAAGGTTGTATTGTGACAATGAGAGTTCCATTCATCTTCCAAATAACTCATCTTCCCATTCGAATACTAAGCATATATAGCTCAAGTACCATTTCATACGATCCATATTGGAAGATGTACATTTGAAGTTGGAAAAGATACATACTAGCCTGAATCCTACAAACATGTTAACAAAGGGACTAACCAGGGAAAAACTAAGTTCCTGCTCAGTTTCAATTGGTCTTCAAACATGAAAATGAAGATGAGAAATTTTACAAGTCCAATTTTGATCATAGTCCAACAGGTACAACAAAAGTGGATTTGTTGTGATCAATCTCCAAGTGGGATATTGTTGGTTGTAGAGACTAATTATCTTCTTAATTTGTATGTTTTCTTTAGCCATGCTTGGACCCAATTCCCTAACAAGGGGTGTGGTGGGGATTTCCCCCACACAACTATCATCAGGGGATTCCAGGGGGGCGATGAAAATTTCTATAACCCACCCTGGTGGGGGATTCTGGGGCAGTGCCTCCGAAGAAAAATATTGGAAAAAAACACCTTGTAAAATATTGTAATCTCGTAGTCAATTTGGACCATTCATTATAAGGTCGCACATCTAACGGTAGAAGTTATTTTAGGGTTTTTTTTCCCTAGAAGGAAACCTTCTTTTCTTGAGGCAATTGTAGTGTGGCTTTGTATGGGTGTGATTATTGTATTTTGAGAGAGGATATTGTGAGAGAAATAAGAGGAAGTTACAACGGGTGTGTTGTAGGTTTTATCCATTCAGTTTGTTGGATACTAAAAAAGGAAGGACCTAGCAATTTATATAAGTGGCGTAGTCCACACTGGGTGAACCATGCATATGTTTGTCTCTATTGTATTGTGTATCTTATGTGTTTTATTTCACATTTATTTTATTTTATTTTTTCGTGATCCTATTTTCATAACACCTATTGTTAAAATATTTGCAAGAACCAACTTGTAGGAGACACCAATGTCCTCGGTTGAGCACCAACTCAACTATTCATGTAGGCATCAATATACAACTAAAATATTTTGCAGGTGTTATCACTCCAAGAAACCCTTTGTGGTTGCAGACCAAAGGTGCTTGGTAACTTAAGAAATGAAT
>ML777671.1:1561769-1594729 GCA_009831015.1 Picea engelmannii
AGCCGGTCAATGAATTCATGGAAATCCAGCAGATGTTCAGCTGGCACTTCGCACTCTTCACCATGAAATCTTGGAAGACTGTTCTCCCATTCATCTCTAGAAGGTACTTGATTAGGGAAACCAAAAATTCTTGAAAAATCACAGAACGCATACCTCTTGGCTAAGATTCGGTTCATGTCATAATAGTGGAGTCGCCAATAGATTCGTCCTTCGTGGAGTCGCCAGATAGATGATTACAACCTGATTGTGCTCAGCCTTTATCTATCATCAAAAGCTGAAACTATGTCGTCTCCCAGGGAAGCTGAGCTTCGATCTCCTCTCCCCGACAACGGCGCCAATTTGTTATCACTCCAAGAAACCCTTTGTGGTTGCAGACCAAAGGTGCTTGGTAACTTAAGAAATGAATGTTTTTTGTATTTTGTAAAGGTGGATCAATGGGATAACTCAATACAGCTATGGCATTCAAACGTGAAAATGATAAACAAATAGACAGTGCTCTCAAGGATTGATTAATCAGCAGATAACTTTTAAAGTGGGTGGAGAACAAATTGTTACTAAACCAGTGCAAAGCAGGGTCTAAGAAACAATTTAGAGACTTATTATCAGGCTATGAGCTAAACAATGGGATAACAACCATTCAAAGCTTGACAACACAGATAATAATGCAGAAGAAATATGGAAAGCTGACAATCAAAACTGAAAGAAACCTGTGATCTATATTAGCATAGAAAGTCTGAGTACAAAAGAGTATTCCTCTATCCAGAATCGAACCCTTTGTTCTCCAAATGTCTTTGGCTTTATAGCCTTACAAGATCAAATCTAGATCCATGAAAAATGGATCAGATTTGCCAAAATTAGTCAAACCAACAAGTGTAAGATGAGATCCTATAAAAATGGATCTGGAATTCTAAAAATGGAAAATCAAATCAAAATAGGAGAAGATCAAGTCTTGATGTAGTGCAGATAAGCCTCACAAGGCTGTTTATGACTCTTCCAAAAGATATAATTCGAATTTGCTGAGTTGACCAAAAATCCTATATTTTTGCCTTTGAAAAAGACACCAAATTTATTTGAATAACCTCTTCTGATCTTTAACTCACAGAAATAGAATTCAAATCTGACTTTATAATTCACCATTTATCCATTAGAATCAAATTCAAACCATTTGGATTCAAAAATCCTTGATCTGTGCGAAATTTCGAAAATTCTGGTTAAAACAGGCTTTCGATGGTTGACTGGAAATATTCTATGTGAATTTACCACCGAAAGTGCAACTTTCGGTGGTTAATAAACAGTCGTCATGTTCACCTAAACCACCGAAAGTCAGAATTTCCAGCAAAAAATGCCTTTGGTAAAAATTAATTTTCTCAGCCATGGAATATCTGTTTCGCACGTTTAAATAGTTGATTTTTAACTACAGATCGTAATCTTTCCAATGATGCAATCAGATTTGGATTTGGAGCTAGGGAAGCTGGAAAAATTTTCCCTACAATATTAGTCATCTTTCCTTCAAAAATGATGGTGCATTTTTTAGAGTTAACAGCAGGCACCAACCTGCAAGAGACACCAATCTTGTTAGCTGAGCACCAACTCAGCAACATGTAAGCACCAACCTACAAGAGACACCAATATTGTTGGTTGAGCACCAACTTGGCAACATGTAGGCACCAACCTATTGAAGACACCAATTTCCTAAAACTATCAACAACACAAAATCGTCTCTTTACTTCAAGTCTTCACCTATACAAATATGTTTCTCTATCTCTACTATCACAATACTTTCCTTTTTCTCACAATCTACTTGATTTCATAAGTTCCTTAGACCTTGCACCTCCAAGCCACCCTTAGACAAATGAATTCTTATTTCTTTCATTTTATTCCACTTGAAAACATATGAGCCTCAACTCTTTTACTCTCGCATACTCATCTTTACACTTCTTCGCATATTATCAAATAAATCATGGCATTGCTATTTATACACTCTTCATACTTCCATGAATTTTTCCACATAAAAAATGTGCTCAAAAGGTCGACTTGAAATCCTTTGAATTTCCTTGAAATCGTGCTATATGGAATTCTTTCCAATTGGTCCCAAATTCCTTATGTTTTATGCAATATTGTTCATAGACCTTTAATTCTTAGAATCCATTAGATCATGTATAGTATTAAACATTAGTCATCGATATGATATCTTCCCATCAAAACACGCAATACGCTCTCAAATCTCAACATTCATCAATCAATCCATGTATTGATCTTATTCGTTGAATTATGTTTTTCTCCCTAGATATTGGGACCACCAGAGTACCGGGCTATCAGGCCCTCAGGATATTGGACCCCCAAGCCTTTAAACATTCACTTTCATTCTTATGGTATATGATATACTAGTACTCACATGGTCCAATATTCTTATGAAACATCGCCCAATTAAAATGGAAGATATGGAGCTCACTATGGAATTAACATGGTCATGACATCATCACTTCCTCCAACTCTTGTCCATGTGCTATGATGACTCAACACTTGACACATGGAATTTTCTTGGTTTATGTTGATCAAAAAAATTGATCACCTAGATTTACCACTCTTGGAGAAACAAAAAATAAATCGATATTAGAAGAAGAAAATTTTGAAACATTATCATTTCATAGCTTATCCCTCAATCTCAACTTCATCATCCATTTTATGGATTAAAAGTATGAATCCATATAGTCAAGATATCCAAGTTTTTGTTCAATCACCCAAAGAGCGATTTTCCATGTACAACACATCTAATTTTTGGAACTAATATTTTCTTTGAACCATGCTAATATTCTCGGAACCATGATTATATTCTTCGAACCATGTTAATTTTCTTGGAACCACACTTTCACATTTTCTTGGTTCTATTCTTAGCACTCGAGACTAAGTTTTGACTTAGTCTCATTTTCTTAGTTCTTTATTCCATTCATTTTCTTAGTTCTTCCATTCCATATTTATTCCAGATTCAATATTTCATGTTTCCAAGTCTTGTTTCCACTCTATACTTCTTGTTTCATATCACTTGCAGGACCACTCACTCTACATTACCTCTCCACTCATCCATTTCCCCATTCAACCACACTTAACCATTTTTCCAATCCCCCTTAATCCTCTCCATGCATATATACACCCAATATTCCCATTACCTCCACATCACCCACCCCCACACCACATTCCTTTATTACCTCTCCACACATCCCCTCCTCTCCTCCCTCAAAACTTTCCTCACTCCTCTATGTGGACCTTCTCCTTCAGACCTACAATCCTACCTCATTATGTATCCCTCACTTCACATATGCATTCCCTCCCCTCTCCTCCTCCCTCACAACCTTCCTCCCTGTATCTCATTCCATTCCTACACTTACCATTTTTCTTAAGTTTTATTTCCTCCAACCATATTGTGACACATAGAAACCACTTGTATTTTGACACATGGTGACCAACTGTATTATTACACATGGAAACCAGTTACGCTATGACATGTGGAAGCTTATCAGAGTGTGACACATTGTATATGGTTGGGAAATGACTTGTTTCTAACTAGGTTCTTACTTGGCGATGAGTGGATGATGATTGGGAAACCAAAATATTTAATTAATTCACTAATTTTCTAAGGGTCAAATATCTAAGTCTCCATAGTATCCATATGCTTCGCATGAGAGGCATGGTGGAATTTACATTATAAACACTTCAAATCCAAATATCCCCATGCATGTGGGATATATATTTTCCAAGAAAAGTTGAAATCTTAAAGTAGAAGGATGAATTAAGATGAAGGGATAATATTAACCCATGAGTTAGATGAACGACTACTCAACAACGAACTTATAGAAGGCATAACTTGAGATTTGAGAGTCGGATTTGGGTAAACTATACCTAGTTGGAAAGGTAATTAGATGAGGAATATGATGAAATAGGTTTAAAGGTCTGAAATTGGCCATGCTGCTCTCAAAAATTGAAATAACAGTCATCTTGGTTTTTATGGTTTGATGATAGATATTCTTGGGACCTCAACTTCACGAGTTCATATCGTGAGATACAAAACTCCAAATTGCGCTCATGAGGACTCATTGGAAATATGAGATTATGAATATTTCATATAGAATGTTTTAAATGGTTTAAAGGGAAAATATATTGCTCATAACATTAAAATTCAGTCCACTTTTGTTAAAGGAAATCAACTTGAAAATTTTAAAATAAACTTTATTCAAGGAACAAGTGGGAACTATTTGGAATCATGAATTTCAAGGACATAACATCATTAATTAGAATTCAATAAAGTGAAAATTAAAAGTGTTTTAATCTAAAAGGAATCGTGGAAAGTTATAAAAAGACAAACCCTAACTACTTCAAGAACATTGAAAAGGGTAAGAGACGACACCATAAAGGGGTTGGCAGTCAAAAGTTTCTATAGTGGTGAGGAATCTGCAAGAAGAAAAGATTTATCTTTCAAAGATTTGGTGGACTAGCCTGCTAAAACTTATCCCTCTACATTCTCTTCTTTTTTGTTTCTTTCCATCAAATATTTCATGTATTGTAAGCCAAACAAGAAGATTTGGGTTTGAACAATTCTTTCTTTGGAGTTATTTATATATCTTGTAACATTTTAGGTCCAAAGTAGCACAATCCTTGCTTTTAAAAAGTAGATGCAAGTTATTTCAGTTCATATAATTGTCATTAATATATTGTTGAAGTTGTTTCAGTTCCTTTGTTTCATACATTATTAAACTTGTCATATTGGGATATTTTTATAAATTTCTCCAACAAAGAACTACTCGAGGAATTGCATTAGTTATTTATAAGACTTGAGTTGAAAGCATGCTATTTCAAATGTATTTCCTATTGAAATTTGTTTTGAGTTATAATGAATTTGTCATTTAGAGTTCTTTGCATATTTTGAGTTCAAGTTATCTTACAAGAATGAAAGAATGTTTGTTTAAAGGAGACTCCAAAAAACCTTGTAGACATAAATACCTACTGACACATTTTATCTGATCTTTTCTTCAAATGATATGATGTATATTTTTATGAATGTATATAAGGGTTTTACATTTTTATATATAATCTTTCTTGGAATGTCTTTCATGGTTTTCTTTTTAGCATTCACCCTTTACATTCATTTCCAAACCATACAAATAATATTACAACATTTCATCCAAAGAGGAGTACCACCTCTATAAAAATGTAGGAAGATTCCTATCCTTGTGAGTTTTATGTTTGGGTATTAACCAATCTAAACATCAACAGTTTCATACATGGTTCTTATGTGGCACTGTTGTGATGGGAAATCCCCCTATGGACTAGCATTTAGGGTTATATTATGCATGCAAATAAGACCGAAATAATCCTACTTTCTACCTTCGTTCCAGACTTAATCCCCATTTCTTTCAATAAAATACATGGTTAAATGAACATACCTTGTTCCATATGTTCGATGTCGATCCTTCTTCACACTTGATCACTTGCTAGCAGCTATCCTCCTAAGGCTAACCTGCGTACAAAACAAGCAACAAAATCTACATGCATTTGTTCTACAGATTAATGGGTTAGAGATTCAAACATATATTCACTAAACTATGAAAAACTCATATAGTGGGACGGGAAAAACATTTCTTTATTATTAACTTTAATGAATCAACTTACAATGCCGAGACTGGCTACTACTCCATGAATCCTGATCCTAGGCTCCTCTTCAAATGTCCTCCAACTTCTTTGCTTTGTATCTCTCTTTGCACAAGGATGGCTAAAGGGTTGGGACAATGGGAATGTGCAATTGGGTAGAGTTTCTTTACTCTTATTCTCCCTTTTTCAAATAGGACCCCTAACCCTTCTTTCATAGGCTAGAAGAAGATAGGTATTTGGGTGAACCCTCGGCCATGTATGGTTGGAAGATTTAGTTAACTCACCCAAAGATGTGTGTTCCGTCAAAAACTTTCCTTTTTTCGTGCTTCTGAAGGTCCACATGGGCTGTAGTGGGCCAGCTAGAGTGGACACTGTAGATTCACATGGGCTATAGTGGGTCAGCTAGCGTGAACTTTTTAAAATGGAGTTTTTAGAAGAGTTGTTCAGTAGTGTTTTAGAAAAGAAGGAAACTGAGATGACCTAATGCTAGGTAAGCATGTATGGTGAAAATTAGAGTTATAACAGATGCCCCCTAATGTGTGAGGTCAGAAGAGCATATGATGGCCAAAGTACATTACCAATCTTTACTGATGTGCCAAACAAGTGAGCCCAGAAACCAGGAATTGGGAGGTGTCATCTGCAAAATAACAAATGTCTCACCTAGACATTCATACCCATGCTCAAGATAGAATAAACGCATGGATACCAATCAAATAAACTGTAGACCCATGTCATATAACTATATAAAGTGTATCCATGAACAATACACAGTAGAGATACCTCTCGAAATAAAAAAGATATACATGTAGAGTATCCATCTTCGCAGAAGCTGATAAGGCCTAATGACTAGAGATGAGGGATTCAGAGCTCAAGAAACAACTTCAAAATCTTCAAAACTCAGGTAGGAGTGTAATATGAGTTTACGACTTCACTACCCAGAGGTCTTCAATGGCTCATCGGTCATGAACTAGAGAATCTTGATGATCATACTGAAGGCTTCATTGATTTCGAACAAAGACTTGATTGGACGTTCACGATGGTCGGGTATGAGGGAAAGAGACAAATTGTAGAGGGGATGACTCAGGCTTGGTAGAAACTTCCCTTGGACCACAACACGACAAATGATGAGACTTAGGTAGCATGGAATTAATCATAAGTTTACGAAGCAGGAGGCAACGCAAACTCTCCATATGTTTAGAAGAATAACTAAACGGAGGAGGACACAACTCTATGTAGTGAGGACAACTTCCTAAGGTCATATTACATCCTATAGTTTAACGTACAAATGGACAGATGTTCTTTATCCAAGGGAAACTCATTATGCTTCCAATAAAGAAAATACTTTTCCCTTCCTCTTTTTGGGGTATATTTGATTTTTTTTGTCTTTTTCAATGATTTTGGAAAAAGAATAAAAGAATGTTACGCTACAATGGAGGAACGAGTGTTACAAACATACAAGTTCAAGGTGCAAGGACAAGACTGATGTTTAGAATAATGATACTTGGGAAAAATCCTCTGGGGGCCAAGGGTGTTAAGATGCAGAGGCAAAGTGCTACAAGGATTGCGTATAAGGTATGCTTTAGATGGTTCAGTTGGGAGCAACAAGGAGTCGGCGTTTAGACCAAAGACGCAGGTATGAAAACGTGGTTAACAAAACACACAATGGTAACATCCTTCGATGTAATTTTAACGAGCCCAGAGAAGGTAAGCTTGGTGGTTTTTCATATTTAGAGAGTCTGAAAAAACATAAAAGGAGACTCCATTGGGGTACCTTTTTTGAAGATAGTCTAGTTGGTTTGAAAAAGGGGTAAACTAGCACCAACAAGATGTCTATTCAAAACCATTTTAACAAGTGTGGTAAAGACAAGATCACTCGGCCATTTTTTCATTTTTAAGGAGTCTGAAAAAAGCTTAACTATGGACTCCATCAGGAATTTTCTTCTGGACCAGTTTAACGAGTGTGAAAGAATAAGGCCACTCGACAATCTTTTCAATTTTAGGGAGTCTGAAAAGAGATTAACTATGGACTCCGTGGGGGTTCCCTTTTCATAAGTTTAGTCCCTCAGGCCCGAAAAAGGGGTAAAAGTATACCTAAGAGTACTCTTCTAGAGAACTGAAGTTCCATAGAGTATACCTTTGTTCATACAGTTGACCATCTGGATCGAAAAAGGGATAAACTACTGTCGGATAGACGTGACTTCAAATTTCCTTTTAATGAGCGTGAAAGGCCACAAGATCGCTCTGCAATCTTTTCATGTTTAGAGGGTCTGAAAAGGGCTTAAAAGAAGACCCGTAGAGGTTACTTTTCTCAGTTAATCCGGACGAGATCGAAAATCATAAATGCAGTCTGACCAGATGTTGATTTCAGATCTCAAAGCGAGCTTGAAAAACAACAAAGTTAGCTCATGATCAACTCTTTGTGGGTCGATGCCTGGCATCTCCTCGAGGGAGCAGTATGCTCCAAAAAAAACATTGTCTATGATGCCAAGGGTTTTGAAGATATTGATAGGTATCATTTCAGCAATGGTTGCCATATTACCCTCAACATAGATCTCATGTGTAGCTAAGGGATTAATAGGACAAGACCTATCTCCAGTCATAGTCAAGGTGAATTCTCCAGCCTCGATTCTGCTTAACTCTAAGAGAAAGTATGATCTATGATGAAGATCATCCCAGGGTTTGTCCGAACAAGTCATTTCTTCAATTACTTCTTCGTCAAAGGGTAATACTAAGTCTAACGAATCGGTGTCAGTGAGAGAGCCTTGAGCCCAAATAGGCTCTAGAAGCGGATCTAACTCTTGTGCAAGAGTTGGATCAGTGTTGGCTAAAGCTTGCTAGACTAAAGAGTATGCTACTTCAATTGTGGAAAAGGTCATGGACATGCCTGGGTGCCCTGTCCCATCCATCGTGGCTGATGGGGAAGGAGGTATCCATGGATCGTCGAAGTAAGTCATGCAGAATGACAAAACTTGAAAAATCTCAACCTTATGGTGATTGGATATAAACTTGATATCGCCTTGAGGGGGCGAGTAATCGAAGGTACCCATCAAAGATGGGCACAAACCAACCCCTATGTTGACTACACTTGGTTGAGGATTATCAATCATCAGGACTATGGATGCCCCCAATGAAGGGTTAGGTTTGGAGAAAGACAATTGATCGATGGTCACTATCCGACCCTCGTGTGGAAACAACAAGACCCGGAAAACTGTAGCAACCACAACTTGCATGGCATAAGTCCAACTCCTTCCTAACAAGAGGTTATAGTCAAGGGGTGCAGCAACTACCTATACCTCGACACACATGGTCTTCCCTCCTGACTGCACGGGCAAAGAAGGAATGATACCATGTGGGCGAAATGAATGACTGTCGAAGGCTGTGAGGAAAGTAGGTGGCGGAGAAAAAACGGGTTGGCCAATGGCCTTCCAACATTCGAAAGACATAACACATGTCGAGGCTCCCTCATAGACCACCGTGCAGAAGATATTCTGAGTAAAAATTTTCGTGGGATAAGTCACTACTATCTGAAACGTTACGAGATAAGGAAGACGAGGTTTTAGGTCAGTTGTATCCAACATGATTGTACCTAGATTACAAGTCTCGGTAGATCCTAAAGCGATTAACAAGGCTTTCCTTTGGGAAGGACAACTTTAGAGGACCTCCAAAGCGAACATCGCACAAGGGGTTTGTGATAAATCTTCCACCACATAATAGTTCTTTGCGGCCCTTGCATTTGGGTTGTGAGAAGATTTTTTGAACGTGCCTTTGGGGATGTGTGTCATTGTTTCATCCAATGTCTTCTCAATTTGTAGAGGAAGAGATGGGAGTTTGGCTTCTTTTCCCTTCTCAGAAGTTCTTGGTTTACTATAGTCATGCGCTCTAGTCAATATAAAAGCATCACCCTTCACCATATATACATTCACGGATGCATGGTTGTTCAAATATGGAGAGGGTCGTTGGCTGCCCCCTTCTGTGCTTGCAGAGGCTTGGGTTAGATTTTGCCCATGTTGAAATGGATGGGTTAACACAGCAGGTTGTTGCTGTGTCACAAACTTTTGGGCTTCTACAAGTCGAGGACATAGATGGGTTGGGTAATCTTCCACACATAAGTTGCATAGATACCTCACCTTTCGTTTCTCGGTGTTGTCCCCGCCAGCATTATCGGTAGTTTTTTTATCCCCCTTACCCTTCTTTCGTTGTTTTTTCTTTCCTTCAGGCTGTTGGGTGACCTTTGGATTAGTTGATTTCACCGTGTGTACATCCGATGTTTTGGTAGGGGGAGGAGCCAAAGTAGTAGTCTGGCTAGCCAGTGTGTGTTGTATAGACAATTGTTGCAACTACTTCGTCAATTGCTCAATGAGATTTGTTTGTACTGAACCAACAATACTGTCGGCATGTGGTCCAGCTCACAGTCTGGTGTTATCAAGTATTGAGCATGGCGCATCTAGCAAGATCTCATATAATAAACTAGACTGAGAATAGATTAGCTCAAGTTGTTGAGCTCTCATGATGGTGTCTTCTTTGGAAAATACTCCTGACATCATGACATCTTTGGACAACTGTGGGACCAAAGACTTAAGGAACCACTCGAGAAGGAATGCAAGTGGGATTGGTACCTTAATTAAACTCTTTCAGCATCTCCATTCTTGGATGTGATCAAAGATATGGTCCGCTTTTGTTTGTGAGAAATTGGCCAGCAATTCAGTGCCCGTGTCGTATCTCACAGGTAACTGGAAATGGTTTAGGAAAGCCATCACCAGTTCACTGAAGGAAGAGTATCTTGAGTGATCGAGCTCAATGTACCATTTCTTGGCACTCCCAATGAGAGTACATTGAAACAATCGCAATTGTACAAAGTCGTCTTTCAACGAGTTAGATGAGCACCAAAGATGGAAGGCAGTCACATGATCTCCTAGATCTTCATTAGTCTTGGCTTTGAACTTTGGGATGTATGAAGGCAACTTCATTGGCATAGGAGGCCAACGTGAATCGTGACAGATAGGGTCATTCAACAACCTTGTCAAGTCTGGAAAATGTAAGGTTTCCAGGAAGGGTAGTTTGGGTTGTTGGTGATAACCTGGGAAAAAGGGGGATGGAGTTTGGTTGGCACCAAGATGCCAAGAAAAGTTTGGATGTTGGCCTAACCATGGCTGTGGCCAGCATATGGATTTTGCATGTGAGGAGACATCATCAGCTGATTTCCAAAATAGGACATAGATGGTTGGGCATGCATTACATTCGAAGGAATTTGGGAAGGATTGCCCCATGTTTGTCTTGTGGGGATAGGCATAGTGCTTTGTACGAGGTTCCATTGATTCTGAAAAGAATTACCCCAGATTGGCATTCCTGATGAGGGAACGGATCCCTGCCAAGAATTCCAAGGCCCTGATGCGGAAGAATTTCTTGGGTGTGCCCCCTCTGCAGGAATAGTACCCTGCATAGGAATAGGTTGTTTGAAACCAGGGTTTCCCCCAGTTGGGAAAGTAGCTGACGAGAAGGCGTTGTTACTAAACACACCGAACAAAGAAAATGGTGTCAAACCTATCGGCATATTATGCGAAGGTGGTCCTTGATTCCCTGCTCCAAATAAACTATGGTGTGCAGTTGGCCCGGCAGATTGTTGATGCAAGCCACCGAGTGAAGGGGATGAAGGAAGTATATGAACTCCCCTGTAAGGGAAAGTGTTAAAAGGAGTAGGATTTCCCCCCATGTGTCCTTGCAAAGGAGCCGTAGATCTCCCTGCCCCCAGACCTAAAGTCTATGAAGTGGAGTAGGAAAGTACAAGACTTGTACCTGAACTAGGAATCTTGTATGAGAACAGAGGGCCTATTGCACTTGGTGTGAAAAGGGTTGTGGCCACCACCAGAGACGAGATTAGACCACTATGAGATGTAGAGGTGGTTGAGACCATGGTGGATTGGAATGGTGACAGTGGTTTAGGAGGTGGAAACTCTCCTGTGGTGACAACCGTAGTGGGAATTGAAGAATTCCCAGAAGGAGTAATAGCATTTGTTTCCATTGCTGTGTGTGACACTATCTGGCACTCATAAAGATGAATCAGTATGATGGTGGGTGCTGAAAGATCAGTGATGTTGGTTTCAGGTGGACCAAGAGCCTACACTTCAAAGTCTAAAATAGTTGATTCTTCCAGATGTTGTTCGAACACAACTTTGTGTGACCCGGTCACTTCAAAAGACCCTTGTTGGTCTAACTTTCTCCTTAGTGGTGGCGGGGGTGGCTCCAGTGTAACCGGTGATAGGCCTTGAATCTTTCATGACCGGTGGAGCTTGTGATCCTCCACTGTGTGATAAGATCAAAGACACACTAGGGTAGTCTAACCATTCAAAAACAACACACACTAAAAAGTCCCTATAAAATAAGACAGGAAAACACTAAATTAGTTGGAAGAACAGTTACAACAGCCATCACTAGAGCAACTTACCAGTGCAAGTGCAACTCGAAAATGGAAGCACCCTCTGGGTATACTCTGCAAAGCATGGCCTGATTTATATCATAGGTACCATGGTATACCCCTGCAGTCACCTATGTATGTCCCTAGAAAAGATATGCAACTAGGCTTCCAGCGTGCGAACAGTCACCAGGTGGGTATAGTCGAAAGTCGGGTAGACCACAATGAGCAGGGTATCGAGCCCGAAACCTGTCAAGGGTATCGAGAGAAAGTGGTCCAGAAGACAACTAAGGACCTCAAATGGATTTGAGACCCACGAAGCTCCGTGGCAAATGCAATCGACAAAATCCCAAGACAAGCCCTCTATATGTGTTCTCCACTACGATTGGTCTAGCTTTGGAGGGATTATCTCCCTTAACTTTCCACATGCGACCTCATTTTTATCCCCTGTGTTAGAGGGGCGTCCCGAATAACTTTCACAATACTGGACTTGGACACTCCCTAACTCAGACTCCAATGTTTGATTTTAATGGCCTTGAAAAGTTTCCTCTCCAACCTAATCCAAGGCCATAATCCTAAACTAGTTGGTTAACCCTACAAACATAAAAGTCTAATAAATTTTAGATTTAGCGTTAATTTTATGGATTGTCTTATGTCAAAAGGTATGAAAGTGAAACTAATGATGTTTGAAAGATGAAAGTAAAAATGAACAGAAAGTTGGAAACACAAATCTTCACTTAACGCAAATTTGCAACAACTTTTCAATATATATATATACATAAAGAATTTTCTAAGATATTTTGAACAACACACTTAAAGCAGGATTTCACTCGACTACGAGCTACTTATGATCTAAGTAAACTATCAAGAACTTAAGAAAGAAAAGACTTTTCCTTGGTTACTAATGCAAAACAACACTTTTCAACCAAACAAAGAAATGAAATATTTTTTTTTTTATTTGAATGCTCAAAAAGAAAAAAGGAAAAATATCAACAAGTAAAAAGCCAAGAAAAAATTATGGCCTAATCGTTGATCACAAATAATCACTTCAAGAAATCACACACTAGCAACTTAAAAAATGACTCTCACACTTGTCTAAAATCCCTAAAGAAAATTTTGATGAAAAACTTTTAAATGAAAAAAGAAAGCTACGGATGAGATTAAACCTAAGCTACTGAATGCTAGTATAGAGATTCAAAAACCTGAGAGGTATAACTCCTTTCAAGGGAAAAGATGATTGCCTTTCCCTCAACAAAAACTATCCTTCATAAGAACACTATTGAAAATTCAACAACAAACGTGTGCATGTGAGCTGTGTAGAGCCAGAGGGCGTGTACATGTGTACTGGCCTTATACAGGCCGCATGTACCTCTAAAACTCTGAAACAAATAAAAATAGACAATCCAAACTAGGAAGAGACCACTGATACTGAGAACCAGGATCTCTTGAAGGCTTAGACACTTTCTCTCACAAAAAAAAGAAAATAATGCAAGGAAAAAATTCGTAAAACAAACCAATCTGAGATTAACCCTAAACTATAGACTACAAACAACCAAGACTAGAAAGAGTTCCAGAAAACCCCTGAGAATGAATGATTTTAACAGGGAAGAGGATGACTGCCTCACAAATTTTCTGGAATCATACACGCTATTGTTACTTCTTTAGCTAGAGTGTGCATGTGGGATGTAAGAAAGTAGGGCATGGGTACACACATGCAGACCTCATGCAGACCACGTGTACCTCAATGGGTCTCAAAAAAACATAGTCAAGCAAAGAACAGAGATGATTGGTATGGAAGACCAGAATCTCTGTTAGCTTAGACATTGCAGAAACTTTAAAAAAGAGGAAATAAAACCAGTCTTTTAAAACTACCCAAAAATATTCCTAGGAACCCTAGAGACCTCCCCAGTATGGTTGCCAATTCTATTGTGGTGGGAAATCCCCCTATGGACTATCATTTAGGGTTATATTATGCATGCAGATAAGACCAAAAGAATCCTACTTTCTATCGTTGTCCCAGACTTAATCCCCATTTCTTTCAAGAAAATACCTGGTTAAATGAACATACCTTGTTCCAGACGTTAGATGTTGATCCTTCTTCATGCTTGATCACTTGCTAGTAGCTATCCTCCTATGGCTAACCTGCGTATAAAACAAGAAACAAACTCTACATGCATTTGTTCTACAGATTAATGGGTTAGAGATTCAAACATATATTCACTAAACTATGAAGAACTCATATAGTGGGACGGGAAAAACATTTCTTTATTATTAACTTTAATGAATCAACTTACAATGTCGAGACTGACCACTGCTCCACGAATCTTGATCCTGGGATCCTCTTCAAATGTCCTCMAACTTCTTTTCTTTGTATCTCTCTTTGCACAAGGATGGCTAAAGGGTTGGGACAATGGAAATGTGCAATTGGGTAGAGTTTCTTTACTCTTATTCTCCCTTTTCCAAATAAGACCCCTAAACCTTCTTTTATAGGCTAGAAGAAGCTAGGTATTTGGGCGAACCCTCGGCCATGCATGGCCAGAAGATTCAGTTAACTCACCCAAAGCTATGTGTTCCGTTGACAAATTTCCTTTTTTCATGCTTCTGAAGGTCCACGCGGGCTGTAGTGGGCCAACTAGCATGGACACTGTAGATCCACGTAGGTTGTAGTGGGTCAGCTAGCATGGAATTTTAAAAATAGATTTTTTAGAATATTTGTTCAGTAGTGTTTTGACAAAGAAGGAATTTGAGATGGCCTGATGCCAGGTAAGCATGTATGGTGCAAATTAGGGTTATAATAGGCACTGATATGGATACTATTGCGACATATGAGTTATCCTACCAAGTATTGCCCCCCCAAAACTTTGGAATTATGCATGCACATCATTCCTCTGGTATTTTATACTTTGATATCATATCACCAAGGCACAGGTCCACCATGGTATCATCCCCCGATGCCCCTAGGATTCCAACAATGCACTGCTCCTTTAATCCTTTGATATATGATATGTCGATATCCATATGGTCTCCATGTGGACTATCAGATGCATGTGCTAGGTTATGTGTATTTTTTCCTTGTGATGACATGGTAAGTGTCATGGAATTTACATGGCTCTTATGTTGCATTGATCCACTAGGTATCATCTCCCCATGATTTTAACACTTTACCACTCCAAACTTTCAGTATGGAACCTTGTTTGTGAAACCTTGATATCAGGGTATCAAGATAGTGTGATTCCCTGAACCACTGTGTATATTTATCTTATGTTCGATATCTGATGTAGTGGACCCCACTACTTGGGCACTGGGCCACATGGATACGAAGCCCTCGGGCCACCGAAAATTTTGGCAATGCATTTTCAACAAATTTTCTAGTACTCTGATATCTGGTATTAGATATTTTGGGCCCCATAACTAAAAGGTAAATCCTCGCACAAGGTTCCATAGCTCAATCATTCTTATTCAAATTACGTAATAGCTCTTTTGCAATATAACTCTTCGAAATCAAATTTCCTTATGAATGTGTGATTTATATTTTGTATCGGTCTGGTTATCTCGGACATTGGGAATACTCATAGAACCCTTTACAAATATCCATCAGCACGTGCCTAGGATTCCTCTGTTCCTTTAGATTCTTGTTGCTAGTTTTTTTTGTCTCCTCGATCTCGTCCTCTATTTGCAGGTTCATCTTTTCCATCTTCCAATATCCATTTTTATTCAAACCTTGCATTTCACGCACAATCCTGTCAGTGTTATGGTGTTGTTGTTCATGGTAAATACATAGGGCTCTTACATAAGTTCAATGACATATATAGGTATTCACAATATCCCCCTTTCTTTGACACTACTGACATTCATGACTGTCACAATTGTATATACTTTTGCAATCAATGAAAACAATTTTCCAACAAACTCCCCCCTTTTCATTAATGGAAACACAATCTGAAACTCCTCCAGTCTATGCAACCATAGATATGTTCTCATCTAATTTGATTGCTTCCTACAAGTCTCCCCCTATATTGAAAGTTTCCCTTGTCTCTTTACTCTCCCCCTTTGACATCAATGGAAAAGGGATGTTCTCCCCCTTTCACTATATTCTTCATTCTCATTGGTATACAAATTCTTCTTTTTCCTAAAGAACTTTCTTCTCTTTTCAGTCTTTCCCCTCCTGTACCTTTTGAAGCCGAAATCTTCTTCATTATTTTTATTTTTGTAAGGTAATTTAGCATAAAATTTTCCTAATTCTCCAAAATCAAAAACTTTGAAGGGAATCTTACCTTTGTATTTTCCTAACCCTCTCTTGAGATTCATTATAAAGTGGGATTCTTCATCATCTAATTTGTTGTTTGAGTTGTCACTTGTTTTGTACTCTTCTATATTTGTATTCTTTGATGCCTTGAAGGATGCTTCTATCCTTGATGGATTTGATGGATTATCTTGTCCTATCCTCATTTCATATGCAGTGAGGATTCTATGCAACTCATCCATTTTCATCTTTTCTAGGTCCTTTAATTATTTAATGAAAAATATCTTGGGATTGAATCTTAAGGGAAGTGATCTAAGCACCTTTTTCACAATGATTGTTTCTCCAATCTCTTCACCCAATCCTCTGATACTATTGACACTCTGATCCAAATGAATAAAATAGGATTCAATACTCTCCTCTTCATTCATCTTAAGGGTCTCAATCTATCCTCTATGGTTTTGTAACTTTTCCTTCTTAACATTTCCAATTCATATATTTTTTGTAACTTGTCCCACATCTCTTTTGTTGAACGACAATGCATGACTTCGACAAATAATGATTCTTCCAGAACACACAAAATTGCATTTTTGGACTTAGAAATATTTTGACTGAGCCTCTTTCCATGTATATCTATAAGTGGAGTATATTGGGTTGTGTAATCATTCTCAACTGCATTCCAAATTTCAAACCCAAGTGTCATAAAATAGGTTTTCATTCATATGCTCTAGAAAACATAATTTGATCCATCAAATAATGGATCTTTGTTTGTTGAAAAACCTCATTGTTTATTGATTTGTACTATAGGGATTCACCTTCCAGTGGTTAGCCTGGTCATAAAGGAACTCACTTTGATACCAATCATTCACACACTTTTTTTATATTGAGAAGGGGAGTGAATCGGTATAGGATTGTTTTTACTTTTGTTACCATGTTGATCAATTTATTACTTCAGCATCCATAGGTAGTTAATGAGAAATGTACATAGAAACATACAATATAGAGTGCACAGAACTTTAGCGTGGAAACCCAAATGGGAGAAAACCACAAAACATTTCTTTATAAAATCATGTAGGCATGAACCTACTATTACAATATTTGCAGGTACTAACCTACAAGAGAAACCAATCTCCTTAGCTGAGCACCAACTCAACAATGCTTCTAGGAACCAATCTATAACTCCAATATTTTGTAGGAACCAATATGTAGGAGACACCAATCCCCTTGGATGAGAACCAACTTAGCAAGATGTAGGCAGCAACCTACGGGAGACACCAATCTCCTCAAATTGTCAACAAAACCAAATTGTCTCTTTACTTCAAGCCTTCACCTGTACAAATCTTCTACTCTATTTTTACTGTCACGTTACTTTCCTTTTGTTCGCAATCTACTTCATTTCATAATCCTTAGACCTTGGACCTCTCGGCCACCCTTAAACAATTACATTCTTCTTTATTTCATTTTCTTCCACTCAAAAAATTCTAAGCCTAATATTTATTCATCTCTCATACTCATCCTTACACTTCTTCACATCTTATCAAATCAATCATGGAATTGTTATTTATAGAATCTTCATACTTCCATAGATTTTTCCACATAAAAAAATGTGCTCAAAAGGTAAGTTGTAAATCCTTTGAATTTCCTTGAAATTGGGTTGTATGGAAATATTTTCAACCCAAATTCCTTCTATTGTATGTGATCTTTATCACATACCCTTAGTGCTCAACAATCATTAGATCATGTCCAATATTAAACATCCACCATCAATATGTTCTCTACCCATCAAAACATGCAACATTCCATCGATGTTCAGTAGCCATTGACTAATCCTTGGATTGGTCTCAACAGTAAATATGTTCTATGTTTCCTGGATATTCGGACCACCGGGGTACTGGGCTATTGGGTCGCCAAGATATTGGAACTCGAGGCCTTTAATCATGAACTTTCATTCTTTCGATATCTGATATATCGATACTTGCATGGTCCAATATTCTTGTGATGCATGTCCCAATTACAATACAACACATGCAACTCACCGTGGCATTGTTGTGGTCATGATGTCATCACTCCCTCCATCATTTTTTGTATTCCATGTTGACTCAGTACTTGACACATAGCATTGTATTGGTTTCATATGTGTTCATTATGTGGCGTTGATATGGTTGTTGATGTGAAATATGATTTGGCCTACTGAGTATGTGAAATTTGAAACTATGCAGGCACTTCATTATTATGATATCTGATACTCTGATATCAGATCACCATGGAATTGAGCCACTGGGGTATCGACCCTCGGGCCCCTGGGATTCTAGCAATGCACTGCTCTTTTAATCATATGATATCCAATATGTCAATATACACATGATCTCCATGTGGAATATTATATGCATGTGGTAGGTGACTTGGTTATTTTCCTTGTGCTAACATGATATGTGTCATGGACTTTACATGTCTCTTACTTGGCATCGACCCATTGGGCATCGCTCCCTGGGACTTTAACACTTCACCACTCTAAACTTTTGATATGGAACCTTGTTTGTGGAACCTCAATATCGGGGTATCGAGATATCACAATTCACTACACCATTGCATAGATTTATCTTAGTTTTATATCTGATATAGTTGACCCCATTATTGGGGCATTGGGCCACCAAAATATCGAGCCCCCAGGCCCCTCGAATTTTTGGCAATTTGTTTTCAGCAAATGTTCTAGTACTCTGGTATATGGTATTAGATATTGTGACCCCCACAACTAATAGGTAAATACTCATGCGTCGTTGCATGGACCACTCATTCTTATTCAAATCATCTAATAGTTCTTTTGCAATATAAACTCTTTGAAATCAAGCTTCCTTAAGAATGTGGGATTTAGCTTTTGTCTCAGTCTAGTTATCATGGCCATTGGTCATCCTTGAAAAAAACTTGCCAAAAATAAATCGACACTTGCGTAGGATTCTTCTGCACCCTTGGATTCTTTTTGTTTGTTTATTTGTCACCTCAATCTCCTCCTCTATTTCCAAGGTCATCTTGTCCAACTTGCAATTCCCATTTTTCTTTAGACCTTCTATTTCACACACAGTCATCTCATTGTTATAGCATTTTCGTTCAGCGTAAATACACATGGATCTTGTAGAACGTATATGACATATAGAGATGTTCACATTCTCCCCCTTTCTTTTTCACCAGTGTCATTCATAACTGTCACAATGTTGTCTACCTTTGACATCAATGCCAACAATTTTCCAACACAAAACAACTTACAAATCCATACTCACTTAAAAATTCCAACCATATTGTATTCTTGGCATTCACGGTTGGTTGTTCAAAAATATATTTCAGACCACTATGGCTTTTTCTTAATTCAAATCTCTTTCCCATGAGATAATGCCTCAACATATTCAATGCATGAACTATGGTAGCAAGGTCCAAATCATGTGTGTCATAAATCCTCTCATGTTATTTAAGCTTCCTCGATTCATAATTGATGGCATAACCAATCTTAGCAAGGAATCCACCAAGTCCTTGCATGCATATGTACATACCACACATATTTCATTTGGGTCAACAATATTTAAAATAGGTGGCACTAGTAAGTAATCCATTTAACAAATTAAAGTTCTCTTCGCACTTTGTTGTCCATTCAAACTTAATTCCCTTCTTTTGCAAAGAATTTATATGATGAGTAATCTTAGAGAATTATTTTATGAATCTCTTGTAGTATCCATGTAATCCCATAAAATATATAACTTCTAAAAAAATTCTTAGTGTCAGCCATCCTCTAATGTCTTCAATCTTTTATGGATATACCACTATACCTTCTTCTGAAATGATGTGTCCCAAATAATGGATTTGTTCTTGGTAAAAAGAACACTTGATTATCTTGACATATAGTTGATGTTCTCTTAGTACTTGTAGTACCAACCTCAAGTGATGTTCATGCTCTTCCTCTAACTTAGAATATATAAGTTTTTCATCCAAGAAAAAAATGACAAACTTATCCAGATAATTTATGAATATTCCATTCATTAAGAACATAAAGAAAACTAGTGCATTGGTTAGTTCAAATGACACCACTACAAAGTCATAATGTCCATATCGGGTTCTAGAGGTTGTCTTATTGATATATTCTTCATTTATTATTACTTGATGGTATCTCGGTCTCATGTTTATCTTTGAAGATGTATTTTCTCCTCTTAGATGGTCAAAGACATCATCAATTATGGGTAGAGAGTATTTTTGTATTCACAGTGGATTTTTTCAGGTGTCTAAAGTCAATACACATCCTCAATGTTCCATCCCTATTTTTGACAAAGAGTACTAGTCCTCTCAAAGGTGAGACACTTGGGCGTATGTGACCTTTCTTCAAGAATTCTTCCATCTACATTTGTAGTTTTTTTAATTCCAGTGTACTCAATATATAAGTATTTTTTATTATAGGGGAATATCCTGGTACTAAATGAATAGATAAATCTATCTCCCTCTTATGTGGCAATCCAGGTATGTCTTAGAACGCATCTTCAAATTCTTTCAATACTGAAAAATATTCAAGTCTTTGTCCTTTACTCTTTCCTAGATCTTCCACATGAGTTTCATACAATTGACATCCGTTTCTAAAACATCCCTTTAGTTGTAAGGATGAAATATCACTAATAGAAATAGATCTTTGAATCCCTTTTGTAGTGCTATATTTTCCTTCTTCATCAAAACATGTAAATGTATTGTTATGACAATCTAATATAGCATGGTGTTAATCCAACCAATCCATTCCAATTAGGATATCATAAGTTCCTAATGGAATGATATTCATACCCGCATTAGTACTCATTCCATTCAAATTTATCGGGGAACCTTTAACAATCTCATTGATCCTTGTTTTGGTTCCAGTTGTTAGCTCAACTAAACTTGACTTTTAAATATTATGTTTCTCCAAAGGTAATATGTCCACTATTTTAGGATCAATTTAGCAATGGATTTCTCTGGAATCCACTAAAATGTTAACATGATGATTAATGATCTTACCTTCTACTTCAATCATATGGGGTTGGTATTCTTCTTGTCGATCTTCTAAAGTTGTATATAGTATTCCCATGTCTTATACTATTGTAGCCTCTTGAATGTTGTGCATGGCCTTAATTCTCTCTCTTCTATGAGGGAAATACCTGTACATATGATATTTTTTTCATCCCCAACATTGGATTAGTGGTCTTCCCATTTTCCCAAAGAAGTCTTCTCTCTTGGACTCATCTTTTAGCAGACTGATCTTGTTGATTTTTATTAGGGATATTTCTGTTGAAAGGAGGTTTGTATCCTTTCCTTCTCTAATCATATTTCTCTTTCTTCTTATCCTTCCATGACTTCTGCAAAGATTATCTTCTCTTTACTTCTTCATACAGGTACTTAGCCTTCCTTATGGTCTTTTTCAAAGTCCTGGGTTCATCATATTGAATATTTTATTTGTAAAAGGATGGCAGTCCACTTAAGAATCCTTGCATCTTCACCTTCTCATCATTTATAAAACTTATGTACTTCAACAATCCCAATAAATTATTTTTATGTTCTGCCATGGTCATGCTTCCTAATATGATTTTAAATAACCCTTGCATTTTCTCATCATATAAATGTTTTGAAGTGTACTCCTTGAAACATCTCTTGAACGGTTTCCAAGTGATCACGTTATCATTAATGTGATGAACTTGCTTCAATTGATCCCACCATATGGAAGTATTTCCATCCAAAAGGTATGTGGAAATTATGACATCTAGGTTATATGAAAACTTGTGCAATTGGAAATACTTCTTGATTCACAACAACCAAGCTTCAAGATCATCTTGTTTTTATCTTTCACCATAAAAGGATGGTGTCTTAAGCTTCCTCAAATCTCCTTGCAAACTCTCCAATTCATGCCTTCTTCTTTGGTTCTGAATAGGAGACACCTTTGGACTACTTGTGGAATCTTCAGATGCATAAAACTTTCTTGTTGAGTAAGGAGGTGAGTGATTTCCATGATTTCTGCCAGTACTTATTGAATGACCATCTCTTCTATAGTTAGCTCTTTTTTCATTATGTCAGCAATCTTCCTCTTGTCTTGATCTTGATCCATTCCTTGCCTTCATATGCAACCTATTTAATATTTTCATCACTTGATCATTTATTTTATTTTTCTCTCTCATCAACTTCTTGTTGTCTGCTTTGTAGCTTTGCATTTTTATTTTCAAGCTTCTCACATTCTTTAACATTTTTTTTGGTTCCCCTTTGTTCTAGTTCCCATTGGATTCTATCTCTCCATTACCAGCATTGATATTTTGACCCTTGGATTCTTTCTCATGAATGAAGGATCCTTATTCTTCCTCCATTTCTCATATCTACATTATTATCTTGAATTAATACATTTACATCTCTTAATTCAGCAAAATGTGCAAGAAAGAATTTTTGTTAGAATTTTTCATATTATAGAAATTGTCAATTAATTGTTGGAGGCTTATTTTTATACTTAAGTCGTGAATAATTATATCATAGCTAACGATGGGAAAATTAATTTCTTAAGAAAACAACCAAATTACAATCCATTAATTATCAATCCAGGGTGCGTCTATTTATTTCAAAGTTACGATGCAAAGTATATGCATGATACGATTTTCATTATAATATTGGTCATCTAACATGCGTTGCAGTGATGTAAATAAAAACACTCTTACAAACATGAAAATAAATTCATACAGTAGGCAAAAAATATTAACAAGATTTGGAAAAGTAAATCACACACCACAACAAGTTTTGATCAGTGAAACAATCTACTCTATCTTACACCCCATGGAATATCGGGAAAGTATATCCATATATTGGAAATAAATTTGACTAAAAAGATAAATATTAACTTGCAAGAAAGAAATCACACCACTCTTACATAAATGAAATAAACCACACTTGTTGAAATGAAAATCACACTTGCATAAATGAAATAAACCTCAATTGAGGAATTGAAATCTAATCTAATTGACAAAAATTAAATTTAATCTACTTGACAGAACATAAATTGTTGAAAAGGAAAGATTCACACACTTGCATAAATAAATCGAACTAAAAGATTTACTCCCCGATCACCATGTGGTCATAAGATAAAGTGTTGCGACTAATCTACACCATAAATGAATTAATTAAAATGTGGTAATTAAACACACTATGAAAAATAATAGAACTACCTATGCTACACAACACTCTTGATAGTTATATATAATTAAATAAATGATAGTATTTAAAACAAATCCACACTCACACATGAGAATAAAATAAATAAACTAATTAAAAACATGAATAAAATCAACCATAATAATAATAAAAAAGAAAGAAGAATAAATTGCAAAAGGAATAAATCAAAACTAACTAAATTACATGCTACGGAAATTATGAAATGAGAATAAAGAAATTAATAATGAATTACTCTATCATCGTTTGGACAATGCTCTAAGATTCCTCCTCCCAAAATGAAGGAGACAATCTCTTTTATACACGAGTTTTTCTAAAATTAAAATAACAAACAATAAATGTAGATCCACAATTTTCTCTTGTGGTTACAACAATTTTCTAATAAATAAAAACTAAAAACCAACTTATAAATTATTACAAGATATTTGCTAATAATCCAAAACTGATCAATCCAATCTCATTAATGGTTCCAAAATTCTCTCCTCATCTTAATATCGTTGTTGTTGACACAAATCCATGGTATATTTTGGTGGTTGAAGATAGATTTTCATGGATTTATGAAATTATCCCATGGAGTAGCAACAACTACAAGTAGTTGTGAGTACTGACAAATAGTAAAATGATGATTTCTCAAAAAGTATGATAAGGGTTTTTGTAATATTTTGAGGATATGCTTATATTGAATTAATAATTCCTCATATGAAAAATCTCAAGGACTTACTTCGTAGATTTTTATTTATATAAGTAAAAACAGTGATGATGTAGGAGTAGCAACAAACTGGGGTAACAACCAGGAGTTGCAACAAGGGAGTTGCGACACTATTCAGAGTTGCAGCGCAGGAGTTGTGGCACCGTTCAGAGATGTAACATGGAAGTGGTGGCACTATTCATAGTTTTAGCACGGGATTTGGAACACTATTTAGAGTTGTAGCACGAAATTTGTGGCATTGTTCAGAGTTGTAGCATGAAAATTGTGGCACTGTTCAGAGTTGTAGTGCGGGAGTTGAGGAACTTTTCAGAGTTGCAACATGGAATTTATGGCACTTTTCAGAGTTGTAGTGCGGGAGTTGAGGAACTATTCAGAGTTACAGCATGGGAGTTGTGACACTGTTCATAGTTGCAACACAGGAGTTGCAACACTATTCATATTTGCAGCATGAGATTTGTGGCACTGTTCAGAGTTACAGAAGCAATGCTCAGAGTTGCAGCAACAGGAGTTGCGGCAATGTTCAGAGTTGCAGCATGGGAGTTGTGAGATTATTCATAGTTGTAAAAATAGTGCTCAGAGTTGTAGCAACAGTGCTCGGAGTTGCAACAATGTTCCAGAATTGCTACAATTGCATGGGAGTTGCAACAATAGCATGGAACTTGCATCAACTGAGTTGAAAAAGTGGGAACTGAAATACTTTGATATCACATCCTGCACAACAACTTATCTAACACATCATCTATGTATATTAACTCCAAGATAAATGTAAATATGATATTTCTCTAATGTTTAACCACGATTCATGTCAAGTACTAAAAAAATACAAATAGAAAAAACCTTGGATCGCATATAAGTATGAAAATGGATTAATAAGCATTAACAAAAGTTATGGGTGGAAAACAAGGGACAAAAAGTAGGTAGAAAAAGATATTAAATGATGAAAATTCTAGGGCCTAACAACTATCTAAATTTTAATAAATCCAATCTATTATTATGTAAACCATCTTTTCAGCAACTATTCTCTTGCCCAATTCAGAGACTTGAGAAGAACATTATTGGTAGGAAAAAAAGAGAAGGAATATTCATTATAACATGCAATATAGTAGTGATGCTCAACATACATCATATCATTACTTCATATTTAAACTTTACCATAGATATAGTTTCCATTTGGATTTAATCTCGATTGTTGATCTTCTCACTAGTGTACCATGCAACCACAATGCACACTAGTTGTCAAATCATTTCTTGATTAGAGCTCAACTGCTAATCTGTCTTAATGGATTCACTACGGATCTAAGTAATATCCCTTATTCATCTTGGGCTTCCACTATCTCTAAGTTGTACCCTCTAGTTATGTTGCACTCACTTTGCACTTATACATAGATTATTTTCCATTATTTTTTCCATGGGTCTATGATACATTATGAGCTATCGGATCCTTCACCCTCTGGGATGTTCAATATGTGTCACATGGAGATCTCATAGCCATTGGATATATGACATGTGGTGACCTCCTAGCCACCCGATCGATTCTACATACTTAGTCATTTTCTTATATCTCACCGTGGGCAACCGTTCTACAACACTTGTATGACTCTTATATCTATGATCCCGCATGTTCGAGTAATTCTTGTCGCTTAGTAAATTTTTTGATATTTCACTACAAGTCCATAGAACATATCCATTCTACCGATTTATTCTCGGTACTTAGTCATTTCTTTGAGATATCTCCATTCAACATATTATTCATACTTAAGAAAATTTATAAATCTTAGCTTGGGTTCACGAGTCCAAAACATTTCTTCACATACCCCGACTCTCCACTGTGCTCACCACCTCTATGATATCATGATACTTAAATATTTGTCTATATATCTTCTCACTTTGTGACATCTTGACACTTAGTCACTTTCAGAGTTCTTTTCATAGTTGTGAGCCTACAACATTTTCCCTATACATCTATCTTTGTGATCTTGCCTGCCCAACCGATCCACTCTAGGTATTTGGCAGATTTTCCATATTTTTTCATGGGTCCCTAGGTCTACAGGGATACCTCACTTCTTCACATAACCTAGATCCTCCATTTTGTTCACCACCTCAACGACATCTTGGGACTTAGTTGATTTTCCACTTCTTACTACAGGTTTGTGGGGTCTACGAGGATACCACACTTCTTTCCATACCCCCGATACTCCATCGTGCCTTACCACATTTTTTATATCTTGGCACTTAACCAATTTTCCAATCCTTTCACACAAACTTCATAGATGAGGTTTCCTCCACATGAGATTCTATTTATGTGGAAACATTATGGACGTTGATGAGCTTTCTATCGTGATGTTGACGTGGTTGGGTTGACCCCTTGGCAACGGGTCTATTATATCATGTTGTCATTGATGCCAAAGGATTGATGTCAAAGGATTGGTGTCAAAGGAACAGTTTCTTGTCATAGTATATTGATGGATCATGTATTTTCCTTGATGTCAATAGATTGATGTCAAGTGGAGTCATAGTCATATGATGTCTTGCATTGATGAAGATGGATCAATGAGTTGTCATTGATATATGATGCATAGATGAAGATGGATCAATGTGTTTCATTGATATATGATGCATAGTTAGATTGATGTAAAGATGAACCATTATTGTCTTGTCATGGTTCTACAAATGGATGAACTCCGAAGTGGTCCCCTTATGGTGAAATCCCTCATGGGAAGACGCTTTGCAGTTGAGTTATCCTAGTAGTATGGTTAGATAAACCTTTCTTAATTATGGAATAATGAGATGAAGATCGGTGAATTTTTCAGTGAAATTATCCTAGATGGATACTGCTTGTCAAGCCATTTTTGGTGGTATGTGGAACGTCACATAACTCCTCATAGTTTGAGATTTATGGCCTTACAAAGTTGGAGAACCCTCATATGTTGGCTTGAAGCCCCAAAAGGTCAAAGAAGTCAAAGTGCTTCCAAAGAAGAAATTATTTAAATAATAAAGTGAAGTGACAAAGTCAAGGAGGATTATTTAAATAATAAAGTGACAAAGTCAAAGAGGATTATTTAAATATTAAAGTGAAGTGAAAAAATCAAAGAGGATTATCTAAATAATAAAGTGAAGTGACAAAGTCAAGGAGGGTTATTTAAATAATAAAGTAAATGGAGAACTTTCTAATTATGGAAAGTGGTTATAAGAAGGTTAACCCTAAAATGAGGAAAATGGGTTAAGTTGTCAAGTGGCTATTGGATACATGGAAAAGTGGAAAATTGGGAAAGCTTGGACATAGGTGACTATGTGGACGAAGTGGCCTAGAAGATGCTTTTAAGGAAGCTACTGGGAGAGTATAAATAAGAATCAAGGGTCTCTTTTGAAAATAATCTTTTTAGCTTAGCTTGAATATATATTCTGAGAGAGAGTGTGACTGGAGGATCTCATGGACACATCAAAGTTTCTGTAATTCTAAGATCTTGATGGAGAAAGTTTTAAAAGTTTAGAAACCCTAGTTTCTGAAGGAGTATGCGAGTAGAAGTGGGCCAGAGAGCATATATACACGGTCTGCAGTGAGCCAGAGCATATACACATGCAGGATGAAGGAAGGAAGAGTGCATACAGTTGGATGAAGTCATGGAGACTTGAGTCACGAGTGTGGGTTGATGCTATTTTCTTGAAGGCTGAAGAAAGTTCCATATATGCATTCTATGGGCTCAGATATGCCATAGAAATTCTGGTATGGTTACATAGTTGTCTTGATGGATACTCTTTCTTATTGTATGGTGAATGCTTAAGGAATTCTTGGTATGGTTGTTGTGATATGTTGGTTGAATGACAGAGTGAGAAACACTCTTATGTTTCAGTACTGATATGGTTTCCATAGTATGTTGGTTACTTATGTTTGAGTAGCATTCATATTGCATGATTGAGGAGCATTAGTAAGTTGTTGGAGAGTATGGATGTATTGAGATTGGTTATGGTATAGTGAAAGACAGAAGTAGATGTGACTGAAGGCTGCAAGGGATCTTAGTTTTTCATGAAGAGAAAAACTCTAAATACTCAAAAGGCATATGCAAGTTGTAGTACAGATAGGTCGTGTACATATGTGATCTGTACTATTGGTAGGACGTGTACATATGCGTGTTGCACTACTGACAGGTCGTGTACCTGTTGACATATTGGTATCTATTGAGGATCGATTCATGTTCTTAGTTGGTGTTGAGTTGTGTAAGTTGAGTCTTGCTTTGTAGAGTTGGTGATCTTGTGGAGTTGTAACTCTATTCAGCTGTTGTTGATAACCCAAGGATTGTAGTCTGTAATAAAAAGAAAATTCTATATGCATATTGTGTTCTTTGTCTTCCTTGTGGTGATGACTTATTGATGATATTTGTTGTTGGTATATGTTGTTGATGTATTTTCACATTTAACTGGTTATAAATGACAGTACTAAGTGATGAGTAATTGGTGATTTCTAACTAAGGAGTTTTGTGAAGGGGAAGATTTAAAAAGAGACCTACACTGATTCACCCCTCCCCCCTTTTAGTGTGGTCGGTGTGTCCAACAATTGGTATCAGAGTGGGACTTCATTATAATTTTTAACAAGCTTGGAGGAGATATATGGACACACAAATGAATGATGAAGTTCCAATCCTTGATGGGGAAAACTATTCTACATGGAGAATAGAAATGAAAGTGCATTTGAAGAAAATAGGAGCAGGTGTTTGAAAATCAGCTATTGGTGGATCATTTCCTTTGAAGAACAAGTCAAAGTTTGCAGCTCAAAGGGAAGAAAAGAAGAATGATGCATTGGCTCTCAAGACCATTTTTAGTGGATTCTCAAGTTCTATCAAAGAGAGCATGGGACAATACACTTCCACCAAGGATCTATGGCTAAAGCTAGAGGAGACATACCAAAGTAAGAAGGAATAAGCTAAAGGAGAGTCTATCAATAAAAATGAAGGTAAATAATCTCCAAAATCCTCTAATTGCAATGATTCTAAATGTGATGATGTTGAATATTTGTCTACAAGTGAAAAATAAAATCTAGAGATAGTTTTTGTATATTCAAATGATAGTTATCCCATGGAAGAAGTAGAATAAGAACTGTTAGAGCTTAAAAGGAAAGTTAAATGAGGTCTATGTGAATACAAATATGACCATTTTTACATAGAATATAGCGATGTTTCTGATAACACTAAAAAGTTTCTTAAAATGAATCAAAGGCATATCTTGAAATTAAAGGAAATTCTCAAGGAAGAATAAGAAAGTAAAAAGACTCAATTAGAAGAAAAAGAAGAAGATATCAAAAGAGTAAAGAATGAAATAGAAGAGAATCGCAAGCTAGATGATGAGATTAGAAAAAGTCTTGAAGTTTGTGTTCATCTCAAGAACCAACTTGAAGAAGCCAAAAGGGTAGAGGAATTACTAAATAATCAAGTAAATGAAAAGGAAGAGTCATGTGTTGATTAAGGTTGGTTGTCATTGATGTCAACCCTTGAAGAAAGACCCATAGCATAGAGCTTTGGATAATGAACCCAAGTTTGTTTAATGTAAATATGAATCACTATTGTCTTTTCATGGTTGATAAGAACTAAATATGGATGAACTCCAAAGTGGTCCCCTTATGGTGAAAGCCCTCACGGAAAGACGCTTTGCGGAGTGAGAGAACCCATGCTTAATGGTGGAATAATGAGATGAAATACAATGAATTTTTCAGTGAAAGTATCCTATATTCATAGTTCTTGTCACTCCATTTCCTTTGGTATGTGGAACATCACATAACTCCTCATGGTTAGAGAGTTATGGCCATGTGAAGTTGGAGAACCCAGGTTTGGGTAATGGACCCAAGTTTGTTTGATGGATAACGGTATGAGTTTTGATATATTTGTAGGTATTAATACTCTATATGGATAGTACATGTCATTCCATTTCTAGTGGTATGTGGAACGTCACATAACTCTTCACGGTTTGAGAGTTATGGCCTTACGAAGTTGGGGGACCCTCATATGTTGGCTTGAAGCCCCAAAAGGTCAAAGTAGTCAAAGTGGTTAAGAGATTTTAGAAGTTAAATAATAAAGTGAAGTGATGAGTGTACTATAATTCAAAATGAATACAAAATAAATTATTTAAATAATAAATTTAATGGAGAAATTAGAAGTGGGTTAACCCTAAAATAAGGAAAGTGGGAAAAATGAACTCGAAGATGTTTTTAGGGAATCTACTTGAAGAATATAAATAAGAGGAAAGGCTCTCTCATTTGAATCAAAATTGAGAATATTCAATAACTATATGTGTATTAGGTAACCAAAGGATATATAAGCCTAATTTCTGATGAAAGTGAAGAAAAGAAGGCTGAAATTCAAGGAAGGATAAATTCTTTTGATGATGCTTTCTAAGGTATGTTTTTTTTCAGGTCATCTCACCATTTTCACATTAAATTTTTTTATAGAATGATTCAGAATGTGAAATTGATATGCCATTGAGGAAACATATCCAAGTATATGTGGTAAAAAATTCATATTGTGGGTTTTTTTATGTTTGGAGTTACACTCCGTGGAAAATAGGGTTTGTGGCTAGTCTTGAAACTAGTCAGAAATAGGTATTTCGGGTAGAAATGTCATAACTTCCTCATAACAAATCCAAATTTAGTAAGACCAAATGTGTTGGTTATATTACATTCTTTAGTATGTTTTTTAATATTTTCAGATCAATTCAACAAAAATTTAGTGTGGGGAACACTCTACAAGTTCACTCTCTAGAATAAGCCTGAATTCAACAAGGTGTGTCATTTTTGCTATAAATTTTTTTTTGAGAGGTTCCTAGTAGTGAAACCTAGAGGAATTTCATAAAACACAGTGAAAAACATTTTGTATCAGTTTCATATCTTTATTCATTACAGGTACAAAGTTATGATTATTTCAAGTTAGGGTTGTTGACTAATCCAAAACAAGTCTTGTGAGACTAAAGAAAAGTTTGATAAAAATGCTAGTCTCTTGTTGTTAAAGTTAAGGAGGTTTTGCAGGTATGTAATCATATACACCAGGTATATTACAAAGTTACAAATCATATTTGGATGATGAAATTGATGAGGGGTTTTGGTTGAGTTACAAGTTGGGTACATGGTTGAGACAAGTATTTGATGAGTTGGCACATACATGAGTTGTATAGTTGATGATGTTGGTACGTATTGATGAGTCATACTTGATGAGTACTTGACACATTATTGGTACATACTTGGTACATGGTTGGTTGCACTTGTTTATGGTACAGGTTGATTATAGATTGTTTGGTACAGTTTGGTGCATGGTTGATGCACTTGTTTATGGTACAGGTTGATTACAGGTTGAGGTATAGGTTGATGCATGGTTGATGCACTTGTTTATGGTGTAGGTCGATTACAGGTTGAGGTACAGGTTTATGCATGGTTTATGCATGGTTTAGGTTTATTGGTACATGTTTATAGTGGTATATCTCACAGTTATAGTGTGACATTGGTTTCATCATTCTACTTCTACTTCAGAGAGGTTGGACGGGGCAAGGACAGGTGGTTGTAGCCACCTTCCGGTTGTAGCCAGATAAATTAGGGGGTTGTATCCACCTTCTGGTTGTAGCCTGGGAAATTAGGGGGGTGGAGCCTCCTTCCCGTTGTAGATAGAAAACAAAGGAAGTTGGTGCTTCCAATGAATGTGATTCTTCAAGACATATAAGAAAAATCATGCCCTGGTTTTCTCCCGATTTCGGTTTCCACATAAAACACTGGTGTACTTTGTATGTATGTGATTGTTCATTTCTTATTGCTAATTATTGGATAATAATTCTACATTAATATAACACTTGGATTATTTGGACAAAAGGGATTATAATTACACTATTACTGATTCACCCCCCCTCTCAGTAATCCAACAATTGGTATCAGAGCAAGTTCCTTTAGAAATCAGTTTAACCATTGAAAGGTAGATCATGGAGAGAAACAACTTGTACAAAAATGGAATACCATAGTTTGATGGAAAGAAGTATGTTTTTTTGGAGAATAAGGATGAAGACGTATATACAGGCATAGGGATTTCAAGTTTGGCAATCAATTGTAGATTGATACATAGCACCAGCAGTTCCACCAACAAATGACAAACTAGTGAAACTTGGTGAGAATAATTCCAAAGCCAAAAATGCACTTTTGAATGGTCTTAGTGATACAGTATTCACGAAAGTTACATATTGTAAATCCGCTAAAGATATTTGGGACAATCTTCAAAATATTTATGAAGGAGATACAAAGGTCAAAGAAGCAATGCTTCAAATTTATGGAGGTCAGTTCGAACAACTAAAAATGAAGGAAGATGAAAATATTGCAGCCTACTTCTTACAAGTCGATAAAACAGTGAATGCGGTCATATGATTGGGAGAAGAAATTGAAGAATATGTAATTGTTCAAAAGGTACTAACGTCTTTTCCTATGAGATTCAACCTTAAGATATCATCACTAGAAGAAAGATAGGATCTAAACTCAATAAGCATGGATGAACTGCATGGAATCTTCACATCATATGAAATGAGAACTGAACAGGAAAATTCATATGTTAAAGCAACATCCTTCAAAGCATCCAAAAGATCAAAGAAAAAGAAACAACAAGAAGAATAATATAGCAGCAACAGTGACGTCTCAGAAGATGATGAAGAAGTGGCCAACTTAGTTAAAAGACTGAATAAGGAAACCAACGGTAGGTATAAAGGTAAGCTTCCTTTAATTTATTTTAATTGTGATGGTATTG
>ML777671.1:1634740-1645120 GCA_009831015.1 Picea engelmannii
TATAGATGTTAGGATTGGTCCTTCTAGTAGCCATAGCCATATTTTTACTTTCAACATTTCTTGCCACCTTAAATGCATTCTCCAATGATTTGGGTTCCTAAAGGAGAACCTCATGTTGAATGTGATCCTTTAAAGTTCCTATGAATACATCAATCAAGTGCTCATCTGGAATATAGGTTACCTTTATATTCAATCTTTGGAAGTTCTCAATGTGCTCGGTAACTGAACCCTTTTGCTTGAGATTTATCAATTGGCTAAAGAAGGTATTGCTCCTTGTATCCTCATAGCGTGCTATCATTTCTTTCATGAAAATTGTCCAAGCAACGAGTGATTTCCGAAAACAAATCCATCGATATCATACAAATTGATTAGGTTCTAAATATAAAGAAGCAATTCGTACCTTTTGTGTATGTGGCACATTATGGAGATCAAATAATTGCTCCATCTGATGTATCCATGTGATTGGGTCCTTGCCATCAAACTTCCTCATATCAATCTTAGGAACGTGGTTGGTCTTCAAACCATAGTTGGAGTTTCTTCATTCTTGATTCACCTTCCTTGTGTCCTCATCATGAATTTCATGGGATGCATTTCCACTTTCAAGTATCTTCTCTGTTACGAAATTTTTCAATACTTCCATGATCTCCCCTTTTAAACCATCCATCTTAGTATCCAACATAGCTTCCATTGAATCCATCTTATTTTGTAGTTCATTTATGTCCCTGCGCATTGCTTCACCTTCATCAAGAGTCCAAGTAGTATTTTTTGGAGGCTTATTTGGTGTAGAAGTTCCCTTTTTTGGTGGCATGTTGGCCAAGTATCACTTTTGAACCTTGATTTTGAGGTGGTTCTGCTAGAAAATATTTCTTCTGTTGTATCTCCCAAATTTTGGCCCTTCTAGGTATGAAACTTTCTTTTATGTAGTTCTCTGATATTTCTTCTCTACAATGCCATAGGTCTGATCAAAATTGGATGTGCCAAGTGGAATTTATAATAACTTCCCCACAACTTGCCGATTTTTGGCATTTCCAGGAGATCTCACTTGTATAGCGTGCCCCGCACACAATAATTGATATAAAATTTTGAAAATCACACCAGAAATACTACAGACTGTCCATGATTTAATGAAACCAGTCCCACTCAATTTGGATACTCTAGGAAGAATTTATGATTGTTTTACTTGACACACCTTCTTGAGACTAGTCAATAGGACTAGTCAGATACCCTATCTTACATAGGGTGTATCTACAAATTTAAGATGACCCAGAATCTAAAATTTTTACCATAGATACCTTACTAATTTTTGTAAATATCCTCTGAATTTCAGGGTTTGAAACATTACAAAAACATTTTTATAGCGAAAATTTTGTAATGGCTCAGTTCAGGATGATTCCAAAACCCTATCTTGTACATGTTGTATCTACAAAATTATAATGCCTCAGGAGATGAATTTTGAAACCAACGTACCTTGATATGTATACTAAATATCCTCCAATCCGTTCCTTCTGAAATGTGGTAGAAAACAAGTTATAGCAAAAATTCCAAGGTATCTCAGATGTAGCATCGAAACCCCAAGACCTTTAGCTCTAATACCATATGTTAAGAACCAAATATCAATATAGCATTGAAAAACCTCAGAAAAAGTACTCAACACCTTGAAAAAGAGATAATTTTAGATAATAAGCCTCTTCGAGGGGGAAACCTTCTTTTACCCCACTTAAATATTCAAGTACAAGATGATTCAAAATGAAAATGTCTCCTTGGTATATATAGGAGACTAGGAGGTATAATTACAACTAATGGCCTAAAGCCGACATAAATAAAATAAGAGTACTAATATAATATTCCCCAATTAAGGGGTAAAGAGCCAATATTAGGGCTTACCAAGGTTACTCAAAATACAAACACACATATAAAGGCAAAAGAACTACAAAGAACGTTTTCAAGAAAAGATTATGCACCAAAGAAGACAACTCATCATCAGATGAAGATGAAGTCAGTGACAGTGAGATAGAAAGAGTTATATTCATGGTAGTAAAAGAATCTGACAAAGAAGAATCCGAAGAAGAATATGAAGGATATGGAGAAGTCGAAGAATAAATTGAAGAGGAAGAAGTTGAATATCGAGAAGAATTAATGTGTGCCATAGAAGTTATCAGAAGAGAAAAGAAGAAAAAACAGAAACTACAAGCAGAACTAGACAGGAAAAAGGACACTCGAGAACTAGAACAAACGCGCACAAAATTGAAGGTTCAAATAGAATAAGATAAAAGAATTGAAGAAGCACTCAAAAAATAGCTAGAAGAAAAGGACAAGATCATTGGAAACTTGGAAGCAGAGATTGTCACACTAAGAAATGATATTCAAAAGAAAAATATGCAAAATAGCTCAAAAGCTCTGGATGACATTATCAACAGTCAAAAATCTCATCTTGACAAGTCTGGACTTGGATACAATCAGAAAGAAAAGGGATCAAGCAACAAAACAACAAAGAAAGAAACAAATCCAAAAAGTTATGCAGAAACAATCAAAGGGAATAGGAAGATATACAAGGAAGATTATAGGGACACTCCTCCACCGAGAAGATTCAGATTTCAAAATCAACTACAAACATATGGGCCTCAAGAAGAAGAAGGATTCATAAGAGAACCTCCTTTCAGAAGATCTTCAACTCTCAGGTATCAAACTATATTTTTTGGTTTATTTTATGCATGTAATAATTTTGGACATAAAGCTATGAATTGCAGAGCTAACAACAAGAACAATAACAACTTTAGGAGTCATACACAAAGGGGTTATTCAATAAGACCTAGTGAAACACAAATAAGAATTTACAACATGTTTGAATCTTTGAGAATTGAAGTGGAATGTTACAAATGTAACAATTTTGGACACATGGCCAAAGATTGTAGAATGACAGTACCTCCTAAATAACCTCACAAGAATAACAACACTCACAGACAAGAAGCTCAAAAAATGACATGGATAAGAAAGAAAGATCAATATAGCAATGAATAATGCAAAGTCACTCTACAAGCTAAGTAGAGGAAACACAGTTGGTATGTTGACAGTGGGTGTTCAAAACACATGACATGTGATAGAGACAAATTTCTTACATTACGAAAGGAAAGAAATGGATCCGTCTCCTTCGGAAATGATAATTCATCCAAAATCATTGGAGAAGGAACAGGTTGAATTGGGAACAAGAATGAAAAGGCACAAAATGTTCTACTGGTAGAAGATATGAAACATAATCTTCTAAGTGTGAGTCAAATGTGTGACCAAGGTCATAAAGTTACTTTCGATTCACAAAAGTGCGAGATAAGAAGAGAAGGTTGAGAGAAATTGGTCGGTACAGCTGCAAGAACTTCAAACAACATATATGTGCTAAGTCAAATTGGAAATGAAAAGTGTTGTCTAGGAAAGGAAGATGAAAGTTGGCTATGGTACATAAGAATGGGTCACATTCATTTTGATAACCTTGTCAAAGTCAGCAAAAGAGAAGCAGTCAAAGAAATGCCCCGGCTCACGAAACCAACCAACACTTTATGCAAGCATTGTCAACAAGTAAAGAAAACAAAGACCAGGTTCAAATCAAAGGAATATTCAACAACAAGACCACTGGAAATTGTTCATACTGATCTAGTTGGACCAAATACAACAAAGGGCTTAAAAGGTGAGATATATTTTATGTTATTAGTTGATGATTATACAAGAATGACTGCAGTTTCCTTTCTCAAGACCAAGTCAAAATATTTTGAAAACTTCAAGATCTACAAGGAAATGGTTGAAAATGAGATGGATTCAAGAATCAAATGCTTGATATTTGATAATGGAGGAGCGTTCACTTCAAAAGAATTTATGGACTACTACAATATTCATGGAATAAAAAGACAATTCTCCATTGTTAGGACACCTCAACAGAATGTAGTTGTTGAAAGAAAGAACGGGACAGTATAGGAAATGGCTCGAACAATGCTAATGGATTCCAAATTGACAGATATATTTTGGACACATGCAATGCATACAACAGTTCACATTCATACAACAGTTCACATTCAAAATAGAGTAATTCTCAGAAACAACACCGATAAAAATCCCTACCAGCTATGTAAAGGAAGACCAACAAATGTGAAGCACTTCAGAGTTTTTGGAATAAAATGCTACATCAAAAGAGAAGATGGAAGAATGAGAAAGTTTGACTCTCATGTGGACAATGAATTAATTGTTGCTTACTCAAGTACAAGTAAAACATACAAGTGTTACAATATAAGATTGAACAAAGTTGTGGAAAACATCAATGTAACAATTGATGAAACAAGAAGACCATAATCAAAGGAAGAAGAAAACAAATCAATGGAACAACTTTTCGAAGAAGAAGCAGAAGATGAAGTAGAAGAGGAAGATGAAGATAATCTGACAGAAGCAAAAGAGAAAGTTCAAAAAGTATCTCCAAAGACACCTAGCAAACAAGTACAGAAAAATCATCCTTCAGATCAGATTATTGGAAACAAAGATGCAGGAGTTGAGACTAGAAGAAAAATCCGTTCACCAGAACAAAAACACCTAGCACTCTTATCTACAATTGAACCAAACTGTTTTGAAGAAGCCAACAAGGATGAATTTTGTAATAAGGCCATGAATGAAGAATTGGATCAAATAGAGAAAAATGACACTTGGGAACTGGTTCCAAGACCAAAGAATAAGAATGTGATTGGAACAAAGTGGGTCTTCAAGAATAAATTGAATGAATATGGAGAGGTTACAAGGAACAAAGCTATATTTGTATTTAAAGGATATGCACAGATTGAAGGAATCGACCTTGAAGAGACATTTGCCCCAGTTGCCAGAATGGTAGAAATCTATTTTCTTTTAGCTTATGCATGCTCCAAAAATATTAAAGTGTATCAGATGGATGTAAAATCCACTTTTCTGAATGGGGAACTTGAAGAAGAAGTCTACATTGAACAACCAGAAGGATTTCAATTGTCACATAACGTAGATTATGTGTGTAAATTAAAGAAGGCCTTGTATGGTCTAAAACAGGCTCCTAGAGCATGGTACTCTAGACTGGATAAGTATATACAATAGGCAGGGTTCATAAAGGGAAGTGCAAACAACAACATCTACATCAAGGAAATTCAAGGTAATATTTTATTAGTTGAAGTTTATGTTAATGCTATTGGTTTTGGTAGTGATGATGACAGGTTAAGACAAAAATTTGCAAAAGATATGCAGAATGAATTTGAAATGTCGTTATTTGGAGAACTATCTTTCTTTCTGGGACTTCATATACATCAAAGAAACCAAGGAATTTTTATTTCTCAAACCAAGTATATCAGAGAAATGTTAAAGACGTTTGGAATGGAATTTTGCAAACCAGCTATCTCTCCCATGCAAACCAGTTGCATGTTGATCAAAGATGATGATTTGAAGTCTACATATCAGAGGAAATACAAGTCAATGATTGGTAGCCTACTATATGTGACAACATCTAGACTAGATGTAATGCAGGTAGTTGGACAGGTGACACGATTTCAAGAAACACCAAAGGAATCACATGAAGTAAAGAGTATTTTCAGATATCTCAAAGGAACATAAGAGTTTGGATTATGGTATCCAAAAGGAAAAGATATATCACTTATTGCCTACACAGATGCAGATTGGGCAAGTTGTATTGATGATCCACGAAGCACTAGTGGAGCATTGTTCTACTTAGGTGATTTTTTTGTATCATGGCTAAGAAAGAAACAATCATCAGTATCTTTATCTACAGTCGAGGCAGATTATATTGTAGCAACATCATGTTGTACACAGGTTATTTGGATGAAACAAACTCTAATAGATAGACAGGTTGAGTATGATGAGCCCATTCCAATCTATTGTGATAATACAAGCACCATCAGTATCTCAAAGAACCCCGTGATTCACTCCAAGACGAAGCACATTCCAATCAAGTATCACTTTCTACGGGAGCCGATTGTAGAAAAGAACATTAGAGTTGAGTATGTGGGTTAAAAAGAATAAGTGGCAGACATCTTCACAAAACCACTTCCACGAGAAGCCTTTAAATATATTCACCAGAGACTTGGAGTTATTTCTACTCCAAAATGAATGCTTTTTGAATGCTTATATTATATGTCTTATATTTACATGAGGAAGCACCATAAGAGGATAGTTCAGTTAGGGGGAGCAGCCTTAAATGAAAAGATACATTTTCCATTGATGAAAAAGGGGGAGATATTTATCATATGCAGAGGATAGATTCATGGTTCTAGGGGGGAGAATTAATGATATGATTTCAGTGTTGCATTAGAGTGTTTCCATTAATGCCAAAGGGAGAGATTGTTGATTAAGGTTGGTTGTCATTGATGTCAACCCTTGAAGAAATCCCTGTAGCACAGAGGTTTGGGTAATGCACCCAATTTTGTTTAATGTAAATATGACTCATTATTGTCTTTTGATGGTTGATAAGAAGTAAATATGGATGAACTCCAAAGTGGTACCCTTATGGTGAAATCCCTCATGGGAAGACGCTTTGCGGAGTGAGAGAACCCATGCTTAATGGTGGAATAATGAGATGAAGGACAATGAATTTTTCAGTGAAACTATCCTATATGCATAGTTATTTTCATGCCATTTCCGGTGGTATGTGGGACGTCACATAACTCCTCACGGTTAGAGAGTTATGGCCATGTGAAGTTGGACAACCCAGGTTTGGGTAATGGGCCCAAGTTTGTTTGATGGATATCGGTATGATTTTTGATATATTTTCAAGTAATAATATTATATATGGATAGTACATGTCATTCCATTTCTAATGGTATGTGGAACATCACATAACTCCTCAGGGTTTGAGAGTTATGGACTTACGAAGTTGGAGGACCCTCTTGTGTTGGCTTGAAGCCCCAAAATGTCAAAGTAGTCAAAGTGGTTAAGATATTTTAGAAGGTAAATAATAAAGTGAAGTGATGAGTGTACTATAATTCAAAGTGAATAAAAAATAAATTATTTGAATCTCTCTAAGGAAAGTTAAGAAAAGAAGGCCAAAATTCAAGGAAGGATAAATTCTTTTGATGATGCTCTCTAAGGTATGTTTTTTTTTAGTTCATATCACCATTTTCGCAATAATGTTTTTTATAGGCTGATTCAGACCATTAAATTGCTATTGTATTGAGGAAACATATCCAAGTATCTGTGGTAAAATATTCATCTTGTGGTTCATTGTATGTTTTGAGTTACACTCCGTGGAAAATAGGGTTTGTGGCTAGTCCTGAAACTAGTCAAAAACAAGTATTTCGAGTAAAACCATCATAACTTCTTCATAACAGATTCAAATTAAGCAAGACAAAATGTGTTGGTTAGATTAAATTATATAGAATTATTTGTAATACTTTCAGATCAATTCAACAAATATTCAGTGTGGGGCACACTCTACAAGTTCTCTCTCTAGAATAATCCAAAATTGAGCAAGGTGTGCCATTTTTTCTATAACTCTTGTTCTGAGAGGTTCCTGGTAGTGAAAACCGGAGGAATTGCATAAAACACACTGAATAATATTGTGTATCATATTTAAATATTTATTCATTACAGGTACAAAGTTATGATTATTTCAAGTTAGGGTTGATGACTAATCCAAAACTAGTCTTGTGAGACTAAAGAAAAGTTTGATGAAAACACTAGTCTCTTGTTGTTAAAGTTAAGGAGGGTTTGCAGGTATGTGATCATATACACCAAGTCAATTACAGAGTTACAAATGATATTTGGATTATGAAATTGATGAGGTCTTTTGGTTGAGGTACAAGTTGGGTACATGGTTGAGATAAGTAGTTCATGAGTTGGCACATACATGAGGTGTATAGTTGATGATGTTGATACATATTGATGAGTCATAGTTGATGAGTACTTGAAACATGATTGGTACATACTTGGTACATGGTTGGTTGCACTTTTTTATGGTACATATTGATTACAGATTGTTTGGTACAAGGTGGTGCATGGTTGATGCACTTGTTTATGGTACAGGTTGATTACAGGTTGAGGTACAGGTTGATGCATGGTTGATGCACTTGTTTATGGTGTAGGTTGATTACAGGTTGAGGTACAGATTGATGCATGGTTGATGCATGGTTCATGTTTATTAGTACATGTTTATAGTGGTATATATCATAGTGATAGTGTGACATTGGTTCCATCATTCTACTTCTACTTCAGGGTGGTTGGACGGGGCAAGGACAGGTGGTTGTAGTCACCTTCCTGTTGTAGCTGGATAACTTAGGGGGTTGTAGCCTCCTTTTGGTTGTAGCTAGAGAATTGGGGAGTTGCAGCTTCCCTTAGGTTATATCCTGAGAAACTAGGGGGTTGGAGCCTCCTTCCAGTTGTAGCTAGAAAACAAAAGAAGTTGGTGCTTCCAATGAATGTAATTCTTCAAGACATATAAGAAAACGAATTATGTTTTTTTCTCCTAATTTGGTTTTCCACGTAAAACACTGGTGTACTGTGTATGTATGCGATTGTTCATTTCTTATTGCGCATTATTGGATAATAATTCTATATTGATATAACACTTGGATTATTTGGAGAAAAGTGATTATAATTACACTATTACTGATTCACCCCCCCTCTCAGTAATCCAAAATCATTTCATAAGTTGGAAGCTGAAGTTGTTGATCATAGAAAGAAAGTAGAAAAGTCAAACAAATTCTTGAATATCTCAACAATATTGAATGAGATCTTGGATAGTCAAAGATCACCAAATGATAAATCGGGTCTTGGATACAAGAAAGAAGCTACACATGTTGAAGAAAGAACTTCAAAGAAGCATGAGGTAATTCCCTCACTCTCAAAGGATGGAAATAATGTTTCAATTGAACCATCTACACAAGGCAAGGAAAGTTTCAAAAGAACAAAGAAAGGAAGGCATCAAGAAGCCATATTTACACCTCAAAGAAGAGAGACACCTTCAAGATGGATACCAAAGCAAAGGTATGAAAATGTTTTTCATGGTCAATGTTACTCGTGTAATGAATATGGTCACAAAGCCTTGGAATGCAGATATTATGCAAGGAAAGATAGTGAAATATTTCATAACACCCTAAGATGTTGGAGATGTAATCAAGTAGGATATATTGATGCTCATTGTCACACCATGAGATGCTACAGTTGTAGTGGATTTGGCCACAAATCCTAGGATTGTTGGAACACAAGAAGAAATTCCATGATGAGGAATTCATATAGCATGACTAGAAGAAGGCATGAAATTAGGAAGGAAGAAATGTTTGAAAAGATGGATGCTCAAAACTCAAGTTCTGAGAAGTTCGGACACCTTCAGAAGTGGGAAAAGAAAACTGAACAGTTATAACAGAATGGAATCGCCTTGGGAAAAAGGCTATGCATATGAGTTGCAGTATGGTATGATGGTATAACTCTATGTTGCAGGGTCTGACATTGTTTGTAGGGTATGACATTGTTTGTTGCAGGGTCTGACATGGTTTGTTGCAGGTTTTCATGATTGCATGTTGGCATACATAATTTATGTATGTATAGTGGTGATATATGGTTGAGTGTTGAAAGACTATCTTGAATACATGGTACTAACCCTTGAGTATGGATTCAGACATTTTTTTGTTAAAGAATAATGTTGGTTGTGACAGTGAAGTTATGACACTTTGGTTATGATATATATCATGTTGATGCTAGCTAGAGATGTCATTGATCTATTGAGGCACACTTCTAGTACATATATTATTGGATGCTTAGTATTTTCTGTAGTGAATAGTGGTTGAGGCTGATCTGTTGGGATACATGGCTAATACATATTTGAGTTTCATTGATATATCTTATGATGTATTATTGGAAGCATATTTGGCGCATACATTTGGCATATGGATGAGCTACATATTGGGACATGTAGTTGATGAGTTGATGAAGTGGTCATGTTGTACACCATTGATGATTCATATCTTTATCTATAATTGATGCATGGTTGGTACACATTTGGTACATTGTTAGAGGCACCTACTAGCAGTATGATTGGCACATGGATTATGGTTGATATAGCATACATGTATGGGAACTCATCTTGATTGTAGTTCATCTTATTGAAATTTGGTACATGAGTGATGCACTTTCTTGGTACAGGTGGTGATAAACGATTAGTGCAATGTTGATGCATTCATAAATGGCATATGTTTGTGGATGATAGTACTTGGCTAAAGTACACCATTGGTATTACCTGTTTATCATATACTTTGGTACATGATGACATAGTTGAGACACTTGATTGATTGAGATACATTTTTGTGGCACTTGGTTCATGATAGAAGCATGTCATGGGTGATATGACACTTATTTGAGGCACATCGTTGGCATGTGAATAGA
>ML777671.1:1648588-1700371 GCA_009831015.1 Picea engelmannii
AATTGTTGATCTGACCTATTGCCAAGACCCAGAGAGGGAGGTGAAGCACTGATAGACTGTTCTTGTGAAGGTGTATACTCCCGGGTGGAACAAACGTGTGGGGAATGAGAGTCCATGGGTAGTGGGAGTAAGAAGGCTCCTAGAGAGAATCCTTTTGGTTTCTCTGTGTAGTTTTCCTATAACCTCAACCTAGTCTAGGATTCCCTTGCCCGGGGTGGAGCTTAGTCCCAGCTCAGGGGTGACCCAGTGTTGAGCGTGATGAGAAGCATGGTCTAAGTCTGGGAGGTTCATGGAAGGTCTGCATGTAGTTGGTGAAGTTACTATAGTTTCAAAGATAATTATCATTATGTCTTTAATTTCAGTTAAAATGCATGTCTGTGATGCTTGTAATATTATCATGTATTATGTTGCATGAATGAATTGTTGTTAATTCTATTTAAGTTTGTATGATGGCAATAATTCTATGTTAAATGTGTTAATTTGATTTAATGCATATTATATGTATGTGAATGTTCCACATAGTAGTGTTTCCCAATAGTGGGGTTGATGGTCGGGGGCGTTACAACATAGGCGATAACCTCTTGTATCAACAACTCGTCAAAATCGAGAAACTAAGTCCCTCCATGTGGTCCTTCACCACTTCAATCCTCCACAAGGCAAGCTCACAAGTTCTAGGAGTAATTGGGTTCCTCCTTCACAGTGTAGGGAGAGATTAGGGGATGAACATAAGGAGAGTTCAAATTTAAAGGAATTTTGACGATAAAAGAGTATTTCTATTAATATAATAAACAAGAGTACATAGGTGACAATATCATGTATCAACAACTCATCGAAACCAGGAAAATAAGCCCCTCGACCTAGGCCTTCACCATTTCAATCCTCCACAAGGAAATATCACAAGTTCTAGGAGTAATTGGGTTCCTCCTTCATAGGATAGGGAGACCTTGGGGGTTGAACATAAGGAAAGTTCATACTTAAAGGAATAAGGGATGCAGACTCAACGATGTAATATGAGGCAAAATTTCTCTAGAGTGTACTTTCTCTCCATTTTTTCTCCTCTTTTCAAGGCTTGTATATGGTTCAATTTATAGCCTTCAATGGGAATTGAAGGGTCGAATCAAATCATTTCCAACATATGGATCTTGTGACTTGGCATGGAAAATACGAAATATTTTTATTTTTTAGTACAAAACCTGATGTACGCGAGTTGTAATGGAGAAACCTATGTATACAGATGTTGTATAACTATATCCCATGTATATGTACAAAAATTTGAATTTTTGACTTTTGACTGAGCAAACTAGGGAAATTGAGTCTTTGGAGGGAAAGGGCAGGCCAACAAAGCATGATGCAGAGAGTGTGGAAAAAATTTCTATAACACCAAATTGAGAAAAATAGAGCTCGATGGAAAGCTAGAGATGAGAAGAAAATTTGGAATTGGTTTCCATGGCTGAAATTATGACTATCATTCCCTAAAAAATAAATTACAGTCGGGACTATTTTCTAGCTTGAAAGCTAATTATTTCTAGAAAATTGTTTATTAAAGGAATTTTTGAGCTTCTAATATGGGTCCCAATTGATGTCACGTATATCTAACTTCACATTTACAGATGGGAAAATAAAACCCTAATTGAAAATTAGTTACAAGAAGATGAAGTGAATATTTCAAAATAGGAAAAAAACATATTGAAAGGGTGGGAAGTCAAGAGTTTTTGTAGTGGTGAAGCATTTGCAAGAAGCAAGCTTGTCCCTAAATTTCTCCCTCATATTTCTTTCTTCTTGATTCTTTCCATGATTTTTATGTATGTTTGGAAGCGTGAACATCTCATTCTGATCAACTCTTTCTCTAGATTCACCCATTCATTTATCATGATATTTTAGGTCCAAAGGAGCAAAATCCCTACTTGTAAAAAAGAAAATGTAGTTTAATTTTTTTTATCTAATTGTCATTGAGACCTTATTGAGGTAGTTTCATCCCTCTTGTTTTAGACATTGTTAAGATTATTACATTTGGGATATTATTATTTTTTTCTCCCACAAAGAACTATTTGAGGCATTATATTAGTGATTTCTCAAATTTGAGTCTAAAGCATGAGATTTCAAATGTGTGTCTATAAAAATAATTTTTGATTTTAAATGAGATGATAATATTAATCTATTTTATGACCTATCGATTCTATTTTTATTTCATATTTCAAATTAAAAGTTGATTATGGGTTCACATTATTTTAAAAGGAAGGCATAATATTTGTTGAAAGAAAACTCAAAACCATGTAGATACAAATCTCTGTAGAAATATTTATTTCTTCTTCTTGAATGAGATAATGTGTTTGACAAGTACATCTATATATAAGAGTTTTTACATATGTATATAAAATAATGTACATATGTATTGTTAGAAAAATAGGTGTTCTCATTTCACCATAGACAATATAGCAATATTGTCACCCAACCATAGGCACAAAGGCCGCCCTTGAGCACATTAACCTTAATGGAGAGAATAATTACGAAAGAAAACCCTAGAACGAATAGCCAACCAAGGTAGCACACCTCTGTCCACAGCTAGCATACTAGGAATAAATTCCAAACCATAACCAAAGAGAAATTCCAAGACAAAACCTAAATGTTAGTTGTAGTAGCTGCAACTGCAACTCCTATCCAATATTGTGCACCATTGGTCGTATGCAGTTGTGAGAGTGAGTGTGTCAAATGAGCTCTAGCTCCCTCTTATTTATAGTCCTCCAAGTGACCTAACTGGGCTGACTTCTACTTCTGGAGGTTGATAACTCAATAATAAATATTCTCTTGATCCACCTTGCCTCCTAGGGTTATTATCCAACGTTTTAGGGTTTCTCTTGCTTCCTAGAATATTCTAGTCTCAACAGGGTTACATGTAGAGGTTAATACCTCCCACAACTACCATAATATCAACAATCCCTCCTAGCTAGGGAGGTATTAAAGGAAATGGTCTTGATCACAAACATACCATTCAACTGGTAGCATCATCATAGCCACACATGCTATCTCATGGTCAAATCATGAGCATAATCATCACTATCAATATCATATGATAACATCAATTGCATTATCTCTTGAAGCCATACTCCATCTGAGTAATTGGGAATGATGTTGAATAATTCACTCACTCCACAGAGTTGTACAATAATCATTCTTCTAATCTGGACATACGTCCTAGAAGAATGATTGTCCTGGACCATTTTCCACAGAGAGAATGTATGTCCATCAACATACTGACTATCCATCTATCTGGAAATTATCTCCAATACTAGGGATAGTCTCTATGGTAATAAGAAAAATTCCATCCAATAGAACAAAACTGTGTCTATCCATAGTAGTACACAACTACTATACAATGGTACACAACCACTCCTAGTAGCACACAGATACCAACCAGTGACACAAAGTCACTATCAGTGGAGCACATCCACCACAATAGCATAAAACCATTGTCCATAGACATTTAGTATCCACAACAATCATATCATCTAATATCAGCCTGGATAAAACAATATCATGATATAACTTGAGTCATCTCGGCCATTCTTCCACTCATGATCTATGAGATCTGGAAGAGCATCTTCCCTTAGAAGGTAAGACATCATCCATGGGCTATCTGGACTATTCTTCCCAAGAATAGAATAATAATTGTCCCTAATTTCTGAGCCTGGACCATTCACCTAACTAGGCCATTCCTCTAGCACTAATCATAGTGCAACCTGGAGGGAATGAGTCTTCCCTAGGGAATGCCTATCCCTAATTGTTGAACCTGGACCATTCACCTAACTACGTCCTTCAACACTAATCACAGTGCAACCTGGAGAGAATGAGTCTTCCCTAGGGAATGATTGTCCAAACCATTTCCTATGGAAACGACTGTCCTGTACCAACCTCCAAAACAAACCATTCTTCGAAACTGCTCATAATTGTGAACTTTGAAAGAATAAATGCCCGACGAGCCAAACCATTCTACTTGAACACTACTAAGAGTGATTGTCAAGAAGAATGATTTTCCTAGACCATTCCCCCACACTGTCCACAAGGGGAATCATTGTTTATGGTACATCATCAATCTATCAGATGATTTTCATTATGAAAATGACTATTCGATCTAGATCATTTTTTGAACTAGAAAATGCCTATCTGTCAGAAATCTCAAACCACTTTCCGAACTGGAAAGGAATTTCCCATCTTGGACCATTTTTCTAAACTAGAAAATGATTGTCCATAAATCAATAACACATCAATGCTCCCTCCAAACCTGGGAGAAATCACTTTCTTTTCCAATAAGGAATTCATCTCCACAAGCCCGAGCTTGTCTCTTAAGTACGCAAACTTTTCATCTTGGATAGAGGCTTTATGAAAATATCTGCTATCTACTCATCTGTGGAGATATACTGGTGAACCACTTCTCTCTTCTGGACTTATCATAGACAATATAATTCTTGATATCAATGTACTTTGGCCTAGCATGGAACATCGATTTCTATGAAAGATTCACAAATCTATGATCATTACAATATATCATAGTCAAATTCAACACCTGATCAAACAGTCCAGAAATCAACATATTGCTTCTATACAAGCATCACAAGTTGCAATATACTTTGCTTTTGTAGTGTTGATTGCAATAGACTTATGTTTCCTACTAGCTCATGACATCGTGTCAAAGATCAAACTGAAGATATCCAAGTAGCACATCTTTTGTTATCTACACTCCCTACCCAATCTAAATCGATAAATTCATGCAGTTGTATGTCAATTTAAACGTCCCACAAGGAAAATAACTGACTAAATATTCTCCAAACACATTAACGATCCAATCAATTGCCGATATAGAGACAGGTATACTAGATTAGAGTCTCTCAACTTCTTCAAAATTTTCATCATGGGAGTTTTCCATGGATTAACAACCATCATCCCGGACTTCTGAGTAACCATTCTAATACACTTTCTCTGTCATAGAATTTTTTTACCATGCTTATATTGTATATGAGATACTTTGCATCACGTTGATTGAATCCATACAATGTCTTCTTATATCTACATACATGGGTCTCTTTCTAGTATAAGCTTCTTTCTCAATTTTTTTATTGGGAAGAACAATCTTTTACATGTAAATTTCAATCCATGGATACTGCAAGAGGTATATCTGGTTTACTGGAACAAGTTGTCCTCATACTCTTCTCCCTTGTTCTAGAAGATCCTCTAGTTCTGAATCTCGTAATGCCTCTATTCATAAGTCTTTTTCTCATTTTATTACATACATTGTTCTTCATCGCAACTTTCATTTCTTCTGGTTGATTGCTTCTAGTGGGTTGAAACCAAGTTGGTAGTCTTATGATTCTTGGTATAATAACTGGTTGTTTTCACTTTTCTTTCTTTCTTGGAATCATCATGCTCTTCCTCATGTTCCTCTTTAGCTTTTGGGTCCATGGAGTCTTCTATAGATTCCATGCCCTTCCTTCCTAAAGATTTCAACTTCTTCCTTTAATCATAGGAACAAGGATATAGATGAACAACCAAGGATACTTAAGACTTCTTTATGAAGAAGACTTATTTTCGAAGAAGACTTCTTCTAGATTCAAACTGAAAATGTGTTTCTTATCATGGTTTCTACTCTCAATGAGAACATGGATAGATACTTCATAATATTCACAAATTCTTCAATGGATCATATCATTTAGGATTATCTCCCTCCTAATCCTTGCTTCATGCATGAATGCATTCTCTTGTTTTGGAATTTTCTAATCAACTCCCTCCATCTAAGAGAGTCCATGCTTCTGTCTACATCCTTATTGCCTTATGCAAAGTGTCACAAGTCTTATTCTGATTTCTTCTTGATTATCGACTTCTTTCTTATTTGATTCCTTCTAGGTCTCTTCAAGTTTGATAGCGATTTCGACCTATCTGGCAATTGTTATAATAGTTTCCTCAGGAATTTTCAAACGTACTTCATCTTCTTGTAGTCATCGTAATGGAAATCCTTATCTTGTTATTCTTTTATAGGTATTGTTTCACTCACCATATTTTATTCTAAGAAATAGATGTGCATGATATGTACAAGAACTATGTAAACATGGTATGTACAAGAACTATGTTATGGAAGAATATTGTTACCTTGACTAGAAGAAGAAGTTTTTTTATCCTGTTTGGCTTTCTTTGAGGGTTCCCTTTCTTTGAAAACTGTTGCTTTGTTTGTTTCCTTCCTTTTCTTTAACTCAGGACAATGGTTCTTGTAGTGACCATATTTTCAACAGTTGAAGAATTGTATTTTTGACATATCATTTTCTTGATTTGGTTTCTTCTTTAAGCCAAACTTCGTCTTATTCTTGAAATTCTTGAATTTTTTTGTGAAGGATTGATCATCATATTTCTTTTGGGATTTCTCTTTTGCGTTAATCCTAGATTCTTCTTCTGTACACGAAGTCCAAAATTCTTCAAATGTGGTATACTCCTTTCTTGTGTTCATGCTTGCGGAAAATGCATCACATGTCTTGGGAAGGCCATTGAGTAATATATTTACCAGATCCTTTTTCTAAAATGATTTATTCAATAGCTTGTAGTTGATCAGAGATTCTTACAAAGTGTGATGTTATTCTATCATCATCCTTCATTTTCATGTCATGGAGCTCATTCTTCAAACTCATTACTTGTTCAATGTTTTAGACTGAGAAGAGGTTAGTTAGGGCATCATACGTCTCTTAAATGAGTCAAGAAGAGAGATGTATGGTATCAAGTGGTCTTTTATAGAGTCCACTATGATACTCATAGTGTTGATGTCATTTTCCTTGAACTTCTCGATAACTGCAACGTTTTGAGGTTTCTTTTCTTTTCCCACTTCAAATTGTGGTTCCATGATCTTGCCTTTCATGATATCCAACACTTTATTCTTGGAAATGATGAGGTCAATCCTTGTCTTCCATGCTCTGAAGTTAGAACCCCCTTCCAACTTTGTTTTTTGACTTCATAGAGTAAGTCATGACTTCTTTGACTTGGTCAACCTTTGAATTTGACTTTCAACCTTTGAGTAAGATATATTGTGACAAACTATTCCACTAATATCCACAAACATTAATAGAATATTGTTGCTTGCTCACTTAGCTTATTATTATAATAATAATGCCAACATATAACAAATATATTTAATCTTTTAATCAAAATTACTTGTTTCCATGAAATGGACTTTCTTTAAAATTTTGTTTATCTCTACAAGCTTTAATTTATCTACCATTTTAAAGTTTTATTTTTATATTTTAACATCTCAAAGGTTTACTATATTAATTACTCTTGAATAAATAATATATGATTTAAATTTTACAAAATCATATTTCTTTCATGATTTGTAATGAGTTCCACGTATATTCACTATATTAGTCATCCTTCGTTAAGAAAAACTCTATTGTACAATTATATCCATATTTCTTTCATGATTTGTAATGAGTTCCACGTATATTCACTATATTAGTCATCCTTCGTTAAGAAAAACTCTATTCTACAATTATATCCATTTTTTTTTGTTGCTATTAGTTTCTTATCTTGTTAGTAAGAGTCACAAATTACTCTTATTTTTATTATATATGTTTATAGGCATGGTATATAGCTTTTAGTTAGGTTTGATTTTTTATTAGTTCATGGTTAACCATAAAATATACATAGGTTTATCTAAAGTTTTAAAAAATAATGATTTATTTTAAATTTTAAATCTCATTTATCTAATATCTTATTGACCAAAACTTTGAAGTCTTATTGCTACCTTCACTTCTCCAATATCATTGTAATAAATAATTCATATTTTTTAATATATCAAAAATAAAACCCATGTTACAAAATTAGTGCAGCAGATATAGCTCATGCCAATGCCATACTTGTTATATCTCATATTTGTAATTGTCTAAACCTTTTATAATGATAATATACTTTTAAAATGTAGCTCCTAACGAGAACCTTTGAAACCCATGATTTATTCAATTCATACTAAACATATACATTATATTTGTTAAATTTTTTTCAAGTCTCACTTCAATGCTTCTCTACACAATGTTAGCTTTACGTTAATCTGAATCTGTCCCCGCCACCCTTACCCTTACCCTCCTGGCAGCTTTACTTTCGGCCGAAGGACATTTAACCTCTCCACTAATCCACCCAGTACGATACACTTACGTGAGTGGAGCCTGCGTTTCGAATTCACCCACAAAGAACAAAATTTATTGGCTCAATTGTTTCCATCCAAAGATATTATAGCTGTATCGGCTCCTCCACAGAAGAATAATGCGTGTTAGTCCGAGATCCACTCGATAGAATATTTGTTTGTACACCAGTCAGAGCCGAACCAGTGTTCAGGCGCATACATATAAGTGGTATATTTCTGTACTGGTGTCAGCTGTAATGGCCACGGCATCTTTCGTACTCGGCTCAGGCTTCATCTTTTATGCCGATATGACTTATTTCATTTCAGCTTCAACTTTTCCATATCCATTTTTGGAGTTGCCCTTTTTTTTTCTCTGAAGTTATGTTACGAAAGGCTTTCGTTTTGCTTCGCCTTCTTACTTGAATGCATTTGAATGAATAAAATACGTAACTTGTGTTTTTTCTGATACTGATGTTCTGAGTGTGCGTTTCTGTTTTTCATATTTGCTGTTCTTCTGTGTTTCTGCAAAGAAATCGCTTTCTAACACCTTGTTTATAACGGAATTTGGGTGTTCAGGCCTTGCAGGAAGGATTCCAACATCGATGAGAAAAGATATTAGCGCGGGAGGCAGCGAATTATCCGAATGGAAGTTCTCTGTTCTCTATCTGTTAGGTGGACTTGGTGTCATTCTCATTCTCATTGCCTTGGCTGTAATTATTCTCGCGTGGTCTTACTTGAAGGAGTGCATGCGTGGGCGCCCTTCTGTAGGTCGAGAAAGAAACAGATCACAGGCTCATCATAATGGAGATGGGAAGAATGAGAGGACGGAGGATATGTCAAAGCTTTCAGATGATCAGGGCGACATGAGAGTGACTGTGATTATGGCCGGCGATGAGAAGCCAACCTTCCTTGCTAAACCCACGTCTATGGCCGCCGCCGCAGTTTATTAAAATTCTCGCCACCCTCAGTGTGTTGAGCTTCTCATTCGTTTATAAGTAGATCTGTCTGTTGAGGTGTGCAGTGTGATTTAGAAGAAACAAGTGTGACATATTTGTGTGTATATATGTTTCATAAGTTGAGGTGAGAAGTGTGATTTAGAATATACAAGTGCGAGAGATATTTGTGTGTATATATCTTTGCATATATCTTTCATATTTTGTTGGAAGCTCAAATACGGCCATACTTATTGTAAAATATATATATATATATATATATATATATATATATATATATAATGAAATAAGAGAAAGTGATACCTTTTTTTTTCTTTTTCTTTATATGTTTAGTTTGATGATCCTGCAAATTCTTCAATTTCATTAACTTTATCACGGTATCATGTCTCTACTGGCCTCAATGCCTAGGGTCTGGATTATACACTGCTCTAAAATTCTCATGTTCGCTTCGATAGTGTAGATTTCCTAGGCGAGCCGAGGAATATTATAATTTAGTAGATAGAGCTGTGCGAGAGATTGGATTTCATCAGCGTTTATTTTATCAATTGGGGCTATGTATATCTGTAAACATCTAGCTTTCTAAGTCTCTTTCGACCCGCTAGTAGGTCATGCTCTAAGACATGGATATAAGCCTCACAATTGCTTTGATCTATTATGATTTTCATATCTTATCTTATCGTATTGTATTCGTACATTATTTGAAAAGTATTTTTTTTAAAAGAAGGTATTTTGCATTAGGTTAATCGTTCTAATAAATGATTTTTTTTAATGGAAGTATTTAATCAAAATTAGGTCAGAAATTGTTAGATTTTTATATTTGAATGATTATTTCTATATAATTAGAATATTTAAATAATTTTTTAGCATGTTGAATCTATTTTGTATTTAGAAATGAATTTTAAATAATAAAAAATAGTTATTTTTATTATTTTTATATAATAAGAATATCTCAATAATTTTTTAGTTATTCTGATTATTTCTATATAATCAGAATATCTCAATAATTTTTTAGCATGTTGAATCCATTTTGTATTTAGAAATGGATTTTAAATAATAAAAAATAGTTATTCTTGTAAATTTATATCACCGAGTTCCAATTAAAAAACCACCATTTGATAAAACAGGTATACACTATCTTTAATTTTTTATGAGATAAATTAAAATTGAAATAAAATATGATATTTGTGTAAATTCTATTTTAATTTATTATGATCTTGATATTTTCATCATGAAAAGAAGAATATATAATATATTTGTATGTTTAATTTTTAATGAGATAAATTAAAATTTAAGTAGAATTTGATGTAGAATACTTTATGATTTTTTATAAATATATGTTGATTTTATATATGTTAAATCTCGAAAAAATTGTATATTTTATTTGTATTTTTAATTGTTATATGGATTCTTGTATTATATAGTATTCAGATTGGTAGTAATAGCATATGTTATTTAAGATAATAACAACGTTGAGTTTCGATTTTTAGTATAATGAAAATTACATATATAATGAAAGGGTATTCATTCAATATAACATATATGAGTTTAAAAAATTGTTTATTTTATTTGTATTTTTAATTGTTATATAGATTTTTGTATTATATAGTATTTAGATTGTTTTGATTTTTCTATTAAGTCAAATTTAATGTTTTTAATTTTTTTTAAATAAAAAAGTGGTATTTTTTTATTAATGGGTTGTTAATGTACAAAATTGATATGTTTTGTTAAATTAGTGGAAACCGAAACAAGTGGAAGTCAATTGTTCTCACCACTTGTCCTGTCATTTTGTAGGAAATGAGAGCAGGTGGCGGTTGGTAGTGCTGACAAATTTGTCTGGGCATGCTAGACATACAAACAAAATTTGAAAATTAAAACTAACTAGGCAAAAAAATGAATAGAGTAGCAGACCAGGTTGACAAGAAGAAAACTCCATCACCATGTCGGTGAGGCTCAAATAACTATGCAGAATTAAACATTAGAGGGGATATGAGAACAGTGGAACCAACCATCCAGAGAGCCACTGTGAAGGGTACCATCGTTGGGTTTGAAAAGGTAGGGTTGCGCATAGGTTGAGCACCTCTGCTTGGCTGACACATTTCAGAAGGCATCAAACAAAATGTCGATGCAGCTACTGATAAGGGTGTGCCAGTGGAGTTGCTCCATCATATAACCTCTAATTTCAAAAATAAGCTCCAGTTGCTCCAGGCTAAAGAGGTTGGGTGGAGTCTGGTTGCAATCCTAAACTGGGTTTAACGGTGGAGGCTCAACCCGATAATCTATCATGGGGAGTTCCTCCTGACCAATGCAAGTGGCACCATCCATGGCCGCCACTGCATCTACAACAACAACATTGGTGTTGGGGCAGTCATGGGCATCCAGGACCGTGTACAGGAGGGACTCTAGTGGAACCTGAATTGGTTCCTCCGGGAATTTATCCTCCATTAAGTCCATTTGAGGCGTATGTGGCTGGGTAGTTAGTTGAGTTCAGGCTATGGAAAAATCCCACTCCAAATTGTGCAAGCGTCTCTGCCTTGCCGTGCTACTGTACCAGGCAGGACCTCGCCTGGGTTTTTCTCTCTCTCGGCATGGTGGAGCCTGGAGATCGAAGAAATCTGCATATGAGGCCAGAGAGAACAGACTAGACCAAAACCAAATTCTCGAGTAGAGCAAGGAGATAGAGCACTGAAGCGAAGTGGTGAATGCCATGGTTGAGATGGATAGTTAACCAAGGGGCAGATATGACCATTTTTCTCTCTCTCATACTCAATGTCACCCTCCTACAATTAATCGTCAAGACCGACATTAATCTTGCACGAGGGAACTATCCTCACTCTCTCTATGAACGTTTATGGCCATCCTCCATCCAAAAATAGGCATTAGGGTAGCGATCGACCATATTTATGACAAGTTATGTGAAAGGGTTGTGTGGGCTCTCATGTGCTATAAGTCACTCCATCAAGAGAAGCCAAATCTAAATCTAATGTTAAACTTAAGAAAAATATATATATATATAATAAAAAACTTATTTTTCTGATATATAATTTGTCAATGTTTTATTGTAAACTTCAATTAGTTTAAAGTTTACCAATAACAAAAATTAAATGATGTCTTGCAAATATATATTTGTGTTTATGTAAATCCATTGGATGTGTAATTAGTCCGTCCGTGAATTAAAGGGCATTACGGTATTCACTATGGACAATCATAGAGTTTGGGAACTCATACGCAAACAACTGTCTTGCAGTTAATTATTGGACAGTTGGGAGAAGGCTAATGGATCATCCAGAATCGATTTTATGATGTATTAAAAGGGTGAACAAATAATTACGGTATTCACTATGGACAATCATGGAGTTTGGGAACTCATACGCAAACAACTGTCTTGCAGTTAATTATTGGACAGTTGGGAGAAGGCTAATGAATCATCCGGAATCGATTTTATGATGTATTAAAAGGGTGAACAAATAATAGGTGAATGAGACTATGCAAGGATTCTTATCTTGAAAATTACAAATTTTACACCATTTTAAAATTTAGATTCAAGAAATTTATATTTAATGATTTATTTAGTTATAATTTTTTTATGTAATAAATTATATATTTATAAAATTAATTTATAGAAATTTTCAATTATATTTTTAATAATATATTTTTAGATATTTTTAATAATATTTATATATCAAATTTATTTTTTGTTTCTATTTAATTTTGAAAAATTGAATATATTAATATATTAATATGATTTACAATTTATTTTAGTTTTTTTTTTAAATAATATTTTTAATTAATTTTTATAAAAATAATAATTTAATATAAAGTTGGTAGCTTAATCAAATAGAATTTATTAGTCATTTCACTTTTTACAAAAATGTTTATATTTTTTTTTATGAGGTTTTTAATAACATATATAAATTCTAAAGAATTTATGATGATTTTGGAAAGCTTTTTTTAATGTTTTTCTAGCATAAAAACAAAATTCTAAAGAATCACAAGTAATCACTTACCCTCTTAAGGTTTAAAGTGCTATAGACCAATTAGATTTTAGTGGACGTTAATCATCATCATCATCGTATAATTATTATTAGGAGGCAAAATAAACAACTTTGTTGCACTTGTTATTATATTATATATAAAAATAATAAACTTTGAAATATTGTGTTTTTTTATTCATATTGAAATCTTTTATTTTATTAATATTTTTTTAGATATTCTTAATTCTATGTTAAGCAATTAAAAGTAAGATGTAGAGAAAACTTATGGATGGAATAAGCATTATTTATATATATAAATATTTTATTTATAATTGATATTGAAACAATTTTTAAATGTAATTATAGATAGAATAAGAATTTTTTATTTTCAATTATTTTTTATATATAATATTTAAACTAGACATTAAAATATTTTATTTATAACAATTTTTTTGGTATTAATATATTTTTTAAATGTCACTTGTAAATTTTATGTTGTGTTGAGTATGAAAAAAATTACACATATTATAAATGGACAATTAATTGATGATCTATTACTAGTGCCCTAAACAAGATATCCAATCTCACTCATACTAAACTACGAAACTGTAAAATGTATGTATTTTTCAACATAAAAATTACTTAATAATAACAAAATTCTCAACTTAATTAAAATTAAAAAATAAGAACAAATTAATGAATTTAACTTACATAGTCGTTATTTCTCATAAAAATAATCCAATCCCTTAACAATGATGATTGTTTTGTATATCTATCTTATTTGAAAGGCCAAGTCAACCGTTTGTCCTTCCATAGAATTATGGTTAACTCTAACCTGACGTCATTGGACCTTTTTACCAACTTTAGTATTTGATCCATTACCTTGTACTTACATAACTAGGACGAACAAAAAAAAATATTTTTTTGTACTTACATAACTAGGACGAAAAAAAAAAAATATTTTTTCACATAAGATTACAGGAAAGACTGAATTAATCAATTCATTAGTTTTTATATAGTTGAATAACTTGTATTCAAAACGCCCCATTTTACGGCAAAAGGTTGATCCTCGGTAAAGTTGTCATTAACATTGAAGTCTAACGAATTTTTAGCAATTTGGATTAGATTCGGAAATTTACACTTCTCTAAACGGTCAGGGAACTTCGCTATTAAAATTTAACTAAATTTTGTTTCGAAATCCGTCTTAAACGCCCTTATCAAAATCCATCCTTTAATTATACCTATCGGTGTTACACTCTCCACTTTTCCCCGATAAAAGTCGATCGGCAGAATTGCTGGATTCCAGGACGGTGCAGCAAGTGTACGGTAATTCTCAAAATCTTGGAAGGATTTTTTGAGAATGAAATCTGTTCTCTGGATAGTTTATCTGTAGCAAGATAATGTTTTCCCTGTAGAAATCTCTTTTGTATATTCCTCCACTGCATTTTTGAGGTGAGGCAAGTAGACTTTGTGCTTCAACAGTCTTTTTCTGTATATCGTAGTTTTGTAAGGTGACCGCGAATTCAAATGATTTCATTATGTGACTGCGTTTGACATTTCCTGAGAAGATTTTCTTCATTCCTTGTGACATAATAAGGAAAAAAAAGATACGCTTGCTGTAGGACAGGTGTCTCGTGAATAAATTTGAAACCATCCAATATCTTCTGAATACGAAAGGCCGAGCAGTGGACTTTGATTTTGGCCTTCAAGAAAATGTGAAAAAACCCGATGCAGGAAGGGTGATCACGATGGAGTGATTTTGTAATTTTTTCAGACCCACTACATCAATTATCTTACTTCTAGACCTTGGGTAGGCATAATTCCGAAGTACAATTTTATCCAAGGAACGTAGGTTTTCTGCTTCAACATTCAGAGATGGCATATCTTTGCGGCTTGTTTATGCAAGACATGCTATTTGTTGGGTGATGATAAAAAATACCTTGCAGTTGTTCAAATTCAAGCACAAACACGCATTTGAAAAAAGAGCATACACGCACAACAATGGAGTTGTTCAGCTCTTCTCTTCTCCATATTCATATGAAAAAACTAAAAATGCAAATACATAAAACTAGATATTTCTCTAGAACACTTCATCTTCTCACCTATCTAATAAATGCATATCCACGTATCTTATCTAGTGCATGTATGATGCCTATCAACTATCAACTTTGTCAAGTAAGTGGGAGGAGTTACTCCATTTAACACTCCCCCTTAATTTGGACCATTACAAAAATCAACACAAACAATGCCTAAGTGTTGTCTTTGGAACCAATGGCTTGGTGAAGATATCTGCTAATTGTTTTTTCAAACCACAAAACTATAGCATAATGTTAGAATTGCAAATGCGGAAAACACAATTCACATATGATAATTAACAATCATACAGATAAGAAACACAGGGATTTCACGTGGTTCACCCAATCATTGGGAAGTCCACCAAGCATAGACATCAGTTGTCTTATTATTCAGATCATGGAGATTACAATAGACTTACATGTATTCAGATCAAGATCTCAATAAGACATAATAAGACATATTCAGATCATGCAAACAAATTTACCATTGAGATCTTGAATCAACCCTTTTGGTTGTTCCATACATACTATATCTTTGTCAATGATGACCTTGTGAGAAGTAGGATCCCACACACAACATCTCTTTGTACCACCATCATAACTTGCAGAGATATAAAACAAGCAGGAATTCAGAAACAAAGATTTTAAGTCTCGAAATGATTTACCGTTTACTAGTACCTGCAATTCTTTCTTGCTCTTATGACCTTGATACTTCTGCCATAAACAAGAAGATACATCTGTCACTTCATATGCTACTTCAATACTCCCTTCCATATTATAAAGGTTATCAACCTTGGTTTCCTTCGTCACTACTAAACTACCTTTCGACAATGTGAGTTCTCCACCTTGACCTGTATACTTATATCCACAAGAATCCAACACTCCCAATGAAATCAAATTTGATGTAAGCTCATGTACATATCTAACATTCGTTAATTCCTTAACAATACCATCGAACATCCCGATTCTAATACTGCCAACCCCAACAATTTTACATGGAATGCCATTTCCGATAAACACTACACCCTCATCAACAAATTGGTAAGAAATAAACCAATTTCTATGTGAGCACATGTGGTGGGAGGCACCTGAATCTAACTTCCATTCTTCTTGATATTGTAAATTACTGGAAACGGATAAAACTTGATCAGTCATACCTGAATTTGTTATAGCCAAATTTGTTTCCTTCGTAGAGTTTTCCTCTTATTCCTTTCTCTTCCAACAATCTCTCTTGAGATGTCATGTTTTTCCACAGTACCAACATTTTTCTTTACCCTTTTTGTGTCTTGACTTAGATCGAAAAAAACTTCTCTCATTCTTCTCTTTAATTCAACCTTTGACCAACATCGCCTTTGAAGTTGAGGTTTCTTGACTAGATTTTCTCCTCATCTCTTCAGCCAACAAAGCTCCCACAACAAAGTCATAATCTAAAACATCTGTTGAGCTACAGCTAATAGAGGTGACTAGATTATCCCAAGACTCAGGCAACGAACACAATAGTGTAATAGCCTTATCTTCATCTTCAAATTTAACTTCCATACTAGTCAATTGAACTATAAGGGTATTGAAGGTATTTAAATGGTCATCAACTTGTGTACCTTCTTTCATCTGCAAACTATACAACTATCTCTTCAAGTAGATTCTTCTCATCAAGGACTTCGTCATATATAGACTTTCCAACTTGCTCCATAAGCCTAATGTTGTATCCTCTCCTACGATATTAAACAAAACATCATGCTCCAGACATAAACAAATGGTACTAAGAGCTTTTGCATCTAAATCTTTCCATTCCTCATTCGCCATGGCTGTTGGTTTCTTTGACTTTCCTGCCAATGTTTTTTGCAACCCTTGTTCCACTAGTAAATCCTGCATCTTGAGCTTCCAGAGCTCAAAGTTGTTTTTAGCACTGAAATTTTCAACTTCAAACTTCAAACTCTGCATCTTATCCATTACCAAAAAACCTCCTAATACTCACTTCTTATAAAACCCTTTTAAATGTGGAGGAATAATCTTATGTAGTTTAAAAGGAATCCTTAAATAATAAATAAGGTACAATGTTTAACCAAAAAGTTTAAACGATAGAGAATTTAAGAAATATAAATTCCTTAAAATAAAAATTTTCAATACTCACATACATCCACCTTTAAATAAAATAAAATAAAAATATTTTAATAAAAAGTCACCTTTACTTTAATTCACATTCACCTCACGAGCATGCCATGTATAATAAGACAAAGTTGATCCACCTCACATTTTACACCATCGAATAATTTTTCAACCATTCGAATACAATGAAATAATTTTCTTAGAGATCGACGCTCCTTCTCAATGGGTGGGGGAGCACTAGCTTGAAGATCAATGTTCCCTGAGTGTATATGGGGGAGCGCTATCACTCCTTGAGTGTGTATGGGGGAGCGCAGATGCTCTGTGATGAATGAACTGGGTGCGCGACCTTCACAAAAATTTCAATTTCATAAGTGTGAGTGCATCGTCGTGCCTCTAACACTGCCTAGGGAGCATCGATTTCACCTTCTTGCACCACATATTTCACCTCATGTATCTCCAACACAACTCTGATACCACTTGCTAGAATTAAAAATGCAAAAAGCACAATTCACATATGATAATTAACAATCATACAGATAAGAAACACAGGGATTTCACATGGTTCACCCAAACGTTGGGCTACGTCCACCAAGCATAGGAACTGGTTGTTTTATTATTCAGATCATGGAGATTATAATAGACTTGCAAGTTCTCACTCTGTCTCTCTCTTTTACTCTATGAGATTACATGTATTTATATACATTTACAAGAAACTATTTATTAAATGCAATCCCTATCCATATTCTAATTTGGTCTATTTAGTTGCAACCAATGAAGAATAATAGGATCCAAATCCATCCTTGGAGGAATTTTTTGTCACCAAGTACCAACACATAATGCTACCATCGTTGACAAGCTTGTGAATGAAATGATAGCGAGTGTCAATGTGTTTACTCTTGCAGTGAACATGGATGATTTTAGGGCCTAAATTTTGCTCATGGGCTAATTTTCCATGGTTTTTCCAAAAACAAGATTCATTTTTTTTAAAATGATTTGCCCAAATTCTACAGGATAAAATTATTTTACCTTAAAAATCGCCAAAATTTTATAAAAACTATATAAAATCCTTAGAAATTTGAATATTTTTACAAAAATATCGCCAATCATTTATAGTTGTCATATGAAAGATTAGTAAGATTCACCAAGGTTTCTACATTTTAAAATAAATTTTCATCCTTAAAATCATCCGTGGCAATGAAACACATGATTTTTCGATAATGCAATTGTTGAATTGTTGTCACAAAATATGGGTGTTGGCTCCTTCTCTTCATGTGTAAGATCACTAAGGATCATTCTCAACCAAACTGCATGACATGATGTTGAAGTTGCTACCACATACTCTACTTCCACTGAAGATATTGTGAATGCTACCTGCAAAATCACTATTTGTATATCCAACAAGTGAGTCATGTTTTGAATTGGAATACCAAATTCCATAATCTATTGTACTTGCAATATACCTCAAAATTCTTTTTCCAACTTTTCAACGAGAGATTTTGGTATTTTCCATAAATCTCGAAATTAAGCTCGTTGCATACATGATATATGGTCAGGTAGTTGTAAGATACATGAGGCTTCCTACAAGACTCTTAGACAAAGTATAATCAATTGTTGTTCCTTCATCTTGTTTACTTAGTTTTGTACATGTTACAATTGGTGTACTTGTTGGCTTACATTTGTTCATTTTGAACATTTTCAAAATCTCTGTGGCATATTTTTGTTGAAAAATAAAAATTCATTTTTCAGATTGCTCAACTTCAATTCCCAAAAAATATTTCATAAGATCAGGATCAATCATTTCAATTCCCTTTGCATAGTTCCTATGAAGCCATTGGACAAAAAAATTCATGTATAAATCATGTCATCAACATAGACACAAACTATTAAAATATTACATTTCTGGTCTCTTTTGTGTAAAGCATGGGCTCATCGTTGCTCATGTTGAACCCATTGTTGAGAAAATAAGAGTCAATGAGACTGTGCCAAGCTCTTGGAGCTTGATTCAAACCGTATAATTCTTTCTTCAATCTCTACACTTTGTACTCTTTACCTCTGACCTAGAATCCTAGTGGCTAATCCACATAAAAAAAATTCTCTAAAATTCCATTTAGAAAGGTTGATTTAACGCCCATTTGTTAAACTGACCATTTGTTTTGAGATGAAACTACCAAAATGACTTTGACAGTTACATCCAAATGTGCTACTGGAGCAAATGTTTCTCCATAGTCAGGACTGAGTTGTTGAGAAAACCCTTTTGCTACAAGTCTTGCCTTGTTCTTCTCTACTTTGTCTTTCTCATTGAATTTTTTCTTATAAACCCATTTAACTCCAATGTTGGTTTTCCCTGTAGGGAGATCTACAAGATCCCATGTGTTGTTTCTTTCAATTGATTCAATTTCTTTGTTCATTGCATGAACCCATTTTTCATCCTTGATTGTTGAACTTCAAAATATATTGGTTAACAGGGTAACAAAAAAAATGTGCTTGTTCATCCATGCCATCATTATGCTCATAAATTTCTCTCAAGCTTTAAATTTTCTATAGTGGGATCTAAATCATTACTAGAAGAAGAAAAAGAAATATGTTATGTTTTCTCTCCTTGTCCTCGTACTTGTAGTCTTGGAAGTCTTGGTGGATAAGATTTTTTTCCTATATCTTCCACATGTTTATATTCATGTATAGAAGGAATATGATCTACAATTATTTCATTTGTTTGGTTATCCCAAGATTCATCCTATTGGAATTTAACATCTATACTTACTATCAACTTCTTAATAACAAGATTGTACATCCTATATGATGTAAATTGCTCACTATATCCAATAAATATACATTTTTCACTTTTATCATCATGTTTTCTCATCATCTCTTCAAGAACATGAGCATAATCCACACAACGAAAAACTTTAAAATGAGAAACACTAGATTTCATACCACTCTAGACTTCTTGAGGGACTTGATTTTTCACACTGCTGGTTAGTAACAAATTCAAAATATAAACTGAGCATGCCATTGCTACACCCTAGTATTCATTTGATAAATTTTTGTCCTTCAACATACTTCTGGCCATATTCATTATTGTCTGATTCTTCCTTTCAACTACTCCATTTTGTTCTGGATCGTATATTCTGGTAAACTATCTCTTGATCCCATGCTTCCTGCAATATGTTAAAAATTATTTAGAATCATACTCACCTCCTTGATCTAATCTAAGTACTTTGATGTACTTCCCACTCCCTTTCTCTGTCATAAATTTAAATTCTCTGAAATTTTCAAATGTCTCTGATTTGTGTTTGATAAAATACACCAAAGCTTTCCAGCTAAAATAATCAATGAATGTTAGAAAATAAAATCTTTCTCCTATTGAATGATTTTTCATTGAACCACAAAGGTCTGTATGCACCAACTCAAGCTGTTCTTTTGCTCCGTAAGAAGCATCAATAAAAATATCCCTTTGGTGTTTGGCCAAAATACAACTCTCACAAGAGTTTTTCTGTTCATTTATAATAGGAAAACCTTTGACCATAGACTTCTTCTATAAAATACTAAGACTACTAAATGGTAAATGACCATATCTAATATGACACAACCAAGTCTCATCCGAGTTTGATACATTTTGGACATATGACTATGAAAAATTAATATTTCTCAATATCAAAGGAAACATTCTATTTTTGGTCATTTGTATTGTAGCTATGATTTTATTACTAGGTGGTTTGTCCAAGATTGTACACTTGGAACCTTAAAAAATGACCTTATAACCATGTTCATTCATCTGGCCTACATTCATCATATCATGTATAAGACTAGGTACATAATAAACATCAAGAATATTGTTCGTTTCATCTTGCTTGGTCAATGCAAAAACTACACCCTGGCCTAAAACTCTCTTTTGATAATCATCTCCCAATTTAATTTGAGATGTGATAGAGCTATCTAAACTAGAAAACAAATATTTGTTACCTGTCATATGATTGTTTCAACCATTATCCAGCAACCATAAATCATGGCTATTGCTTGCTTCTTCTGTGCCTTGGCATGAGAAGAACATTGAGTCAGATGTTCCTTCTTTAGTGTTGGTAACCTTTTATATGCCCTTATTCAGATTTTCTTGCTTCTTTATGCATTCACTTTCATAGTGACCAAATTTCTTGCAATAATAGAAATAGATCTTTGATTTGTCAGTCCAATTTGGCTGATTGAAATTTGTTCCTCTCCCCCTTTGGTTCTAAGAGTATCTATGTGGTTGTTTTGATTGTTCACTTCGTTATGAACATTCTGAAGTTGACCTCTCATGTTTGAGAGTGTCCTCTTCCTCACCTACCTCTGCTTCTATTCCTTTGACCTCTACCTTTTCTTATGGAGGCCTTATACTGAAATGTGTTCTCCAAAGATTCAGTATTTTGACTAAATCTATTCTCATGAGTTAATGTAGATCCCATGAGTTCTTCAACTATCAGTGTCGACGGGTCATTCAAATATTCTATGGTGACCACGACCATATTAAACTTATCTGAAAGGATTCAAAGTAACTTATCAACGACCTTTTGATATTGAATTTCTTCTCCATGTGTGTGCAGTTGATTGACAATGCTAGTGACATGGGTCATAAAATGATCTTCATAATACAAATCCTTCATCTTAAGAGTCTCAAAAATCTTCCTAAGTGTCTGCAACTTTGCATTTTTGGCTTTAACTATGCCCTGATAGGTGGTTTCAAGAGTATCCCATGCTTTTTTGGAATGATTTATTGCTGCTAATTTGGGGAACATATATTCCTCTAACCCTTGTTGGATGAGCCATAGGGCTTTGTTTTCCTTTTTCCTGAGTTCTCCGACAATATTTCTCTGTGCATTTTTCATTGCTTGTATATCGACCAGATCTAGTTCTCTGAACATGTTAATGCTTTCCATCAATATTTAGACCGAAGGAATTTTTTCATCTTGATAGACCATGCATCATAATTCTTTCATGTTAAAATTGGTCCTCATGACAGTGTCAGATTGCTTCTAGATTCCATGGATCTACTAGTGGCAGTCAACTCCCCCTTTATGATTTAGATCTCGACTTTATCTTCCTTAAAAACCTGACCAAAAACTTCCTCTTCTGTCGAAACAGGGTCACACCTTTCCTAAAAGGTGGGGGTGACCAAACCAAGATTTGTTTTTGTGCATAAGTGTTAAAGTGGTTGCACCCTATTCATTCTCTGGGGGTGACCGAAAGCTTGGCCATGCCCTATTCACTCTCTGGTGTGACCAGAAGCTTGGTAATTCCATGTTCACTCTCCGAGGTGACTGGAAGCTTGGTCACACTTTGTTCACTCTCTAGGAGTGACTGTCTCCAAAAAATAAAAAAAATTGAAAACTTTTCTCCATATTTCCACACTAGCACTGCCTTCAACGCTGCTCTTGTGTTACGGTTTAACCAATCTTGAAATTTCTTTGCAACCTGTAAATTTATCTCCAATATTCGAAGAGTCTTAATCCTGCTCTGATACCATATTCAAGTTCAAGAAGAGGAAAACATTTGAAAATAGATCATACACACACAACAATGGAGTTGTTCAACTCTTATCCATATTCCTATGAAAAAAGTAAAAATGTGAATACATAAAACTATATATTTATCTAGAACACTCCATATTCTCACCTACCTAATAAATGCATATCCACCTATCTTATATAGTGAATTTAATATGCCTATAAAATATCAACTTGGTCAATTAAGTTGGAGGAATTACTCCATTTAACAATAGTTACATTTGTTTGTTTTTTTGTATGTCTAGAAATGCTTGAGATATTTTCTTTTTAAATGCAGAAACCCACGAGGAACTTATTGAGACTTGTGTATTCATTTCTCCATTATTAACTAAGAAATAAAGGACATCATAGACCCCCTCTTTCCACCTATGTTGTGAGATGTATTTATCTTTTTATTTTCTTTGTTCATGAATATTTGGTTTGCAGGCCAAGAGGTGAGGACGAGTCGAGTGGTGCTCTATGAGATATGAGGGAAGATGGTCCATGCACATGGAGGGAGAAGGGGGCCTAGAAGAGCCACGTGAAGAGGAGCGTATGGTCACTAGAAATATTATGGGAAATTAATATTTCCCTAGGATTGATATAGTCTCTCTCAATCTTTCTCAGCCATTTCTCCGATGGTGTTTTATGGAAAAGTTAGTGGAGATTAGGTGCCAAATCCATGACACGAAACCCTTGGTTTCTAAAAGGCCTCAAAATATCTTATCCCTCCTTGGATTCCATTGTGATGGAGATCACGAGTAGGAACCACAATGGATTCCACTTGAATACATGCTCCATGGATATCCACTCCTGAGAGCTAAAGGATTCGAGCTCTCATATCCACCTTATGAAGAAGTGTATCTTGTAGGGATTAAAGAAGGAATTAACTTTGGTCTAGATTTGACAAAAGATAAAATTCGAGTGGAGGATTTTGAGGTTGGGGAAGTTGTCCCTGAACCACTTGACTATGTCCTCGTTGGTCATGTTCACAGGGGTGTGTTCTAATATTGGTACATTCCTTAATGGTTTCAATCCTAAGCTTCTATTGATTGTTGTTACTTGAGGTTCATGATGAATATCTTCTCAGAGGGAATTATGTTTGTTGCATTCTTGGGTGTTGAAATAGATACCTTTGGGAATATATGTGATGATACGAGTAAGAGTTCGACTTGTTGCAATATCAACTGTATGATGCCCTTGTTGTGGCCTAGCATGCTGCAAAGAATTTGCAAGCCAATCATATTAAATTAGGGCCGGAGTTGTCGGAGGACACAGACTTGGAGAAGATGGTGAAGGAAACAATAGTGGTTCTCATGGTTACCATGGAGGCAATGGAGATCATAGTGGCAGTAGTAATGGAGATGGTGGTGATATCAAGATCAATCTCTTGGAGTGTGAGGTGAACAATTTTCATAGATAGGAACTCTGATGTGAGGAAGAGGACTTGGTTTCCCATTGATATGTCAATGCAAAAGTTTTGAATGAAAAGTTTGAGGTGGAGTTCAAATTGTTTTTTTTTTAATGGGCATATGACTATCAGACCTAGTGAGGCATGAATATCCTAGGTTTGAAATTTCATCGGTAAATTCTAGATGTATACCTAGGTGATAGGGGGGAGCATGCAATATTCTCAGATACCTTGACTTTGAGGGAAGTTTGATCGGTTTTTCTCATGGGAAAAGGGGGGAGATTTAGGTAAATAATCGTGTTTTTTGTCACATGGTTTTGGTAGACCATGGTTTTTTAGAGCCCATAGATTGCATACTCCATTGAAATTATCCCATAGGTGAGAGGTGAAGGCTCATTTGGTTGGCTTGGCTGGATTCAATGAAGGAAGTATATCTTTGTTGGCTATAGTGATGGAGATAAGGGATATAGATTGTGGGATCATATTTCCCACAAAATCATCACTAGAAGAGATATGTGTATGGAACAATAAGAAGTTGTTCAAGATTGCAAAAGGAGTTTTGGTTGCAAACTCAAGGAATCATTATATGTCCTAAGGTTAATAGGAAATGGTATAATATGTGTGATTCCTTTGTGGTGATCCAAATTTTCTTAAGAGGTGCGTATGATCATTTTTTTTAATTCAAAACCTAAAATGGTATATTCATTATCTTGGAGTTATGTTGATGATATGCTTGTTGCAAAAAAAACATGGTTGAGATCAACAAGTTAAAGTCTCAGTTAGCTAGGAATTTTGATGAAGGATCTAGGAGCAACAAAACAAATCTTGGGCATGAAAGTACACAAAGATGGGAAAAATGGTAAGATATGGTTGTCACATGTCCATGGAGAAGATATTGATGAGGTTCTGTGTGAATATTGTAAAACATGTAAATATATGTTTAGCTTTTCATTATAAGCTTTCTTTAAGTCTATGTCCTGTTAGTAAGGAAGAAAATGATTATATGTCTTCTATACCTTATGCAAGTACAATAGGAAGGATGATGTCTACAATGGAATGTTCAAATATTTCACATGCAGTTGGTGTTGCTAGTGGACATATGGAAAAACTAGGTAAAGAGCATGAAAATGGGTGCTTTAGTATCTTAGAAGTGTCACCTACAATGGTTGCAATGCTTTATCATATGGTTATGTTGATTCAAAGAAGGTGGAGTGGTCCATATTGGAGAAAACTCTACATACATGTTCACGTAACCAATATTGTTAGAGAAGTTGCGGTGGTATTTGGATTCTCTAGGCTTGGAGAAAAGGAGATGATTAATTAATTGGGAAAAGTATCAACAAATATTTTGTCAAGGTGGAGATTGTTGGGTGTTGACAACACACATGTTGCAGTTACATTCGTTTGGTTGGAGGTTTCTCAAACATTTGACTCTTGATATCTTTCCTGTTTAAATGTAGAAGCTCTTGAGGATATTCTTTAGATTTGTGTATTATTTATCGATTATTGAATGAGTAATAAATGATATCATTTCACCCTTTATCCACTTGTGTTGTGAGATGTGTTTATCCTTTTATTTTCTTTGTTCATGAATATTTGGTTTCCAGGCCGATCTCAACATGCCATATGGATTAAAGTAGGCTTTTGTTGACATTTTACATTTTTCTTAGTGGGATTTGGACTCTATTCTTAAATGAAACCTTCCATACATGGGAATGAATGAAGCTTATATTATTTCGCCAAATGTCATATTCATCCAAGGTTCTATTTAGTTTTGAATTATATTCCAATTTAATATATATATATATATATATATATATATATAAATGAGCGTAAGTTTAATTGTTCTCCTCAAATTAGTTCCAAAGTGTAATTATTGATTCAATTTCGTGCATATAAATTTTAACACATCATCTATCAAGAATAAACCCATTGAAGTGTTAGAAAATCTATGTTATCTTTATATTGCTTTAAATTTTAATTATAAATGTAAATATTTTTATATTAATTATTAAATTTAAAAAAATAATAAGTTGAAATTTAGTATTAATTTATTTATTTAAAAATAAAATATTAATATAATTTTTTTTTACAATTTCTTATATAATTATTTTTTTATTTAGAAAAAAATCAAGAAATTTTATTTGAGAGTAACAAAATTACAAGTGCAAAATACTATAAAGTGCATTTCCTTCATCTCTTAAGAAATATAAATTGAAGTTCGAAGGGTCTAAGACTAGATCAAGATTAGTTGTTGTAATCAACAATAAGAAAAAATTACAGAAGTTATAATATCAATTACATATATAGGGGTTCATACCACCCAATCATTTTTGTGTTCCATAGAAAGTATCAACAACTATGTGTCATAGAGAAAAAAACTAGTCTTCATAAGTCCTGAAGCATGTCAACGAAACTCTTAAAGTATCACTCTAAAAAAATTAGAGGTTCATTTCATAAAACAAATCATATTTTAAATCTAGGATTCATAAAGGTATGTTGAAATGTGTCCCTGTTGAGACTCCTTGATATCCTAAACACCTTCCTACAAGTCGAAGCCATCTTTGGATAACCCATCAACTTCCTTGTTGTTACACACAAAATTCCCACACTACTAAGTGTCGCACTTATGTATCTCATTCTACTAAGTGTCGTAAAGTGTTATATGCACCTTACTAAGTGTCGCATGCACTTTGTTGAAAAGTCAACAAGAAACATGTGTCTAATTTACTTTTCCCTTAAATAAATTAGACAATAAATATTAATCTATTATTTGATTCATAACTGAGTGAGTTGGATTTGTAACAAAATTATAAGTGTAGTTAAGTGAGTTAATATCAGTTGTACTAGTTGTAACTAAACATGCACTAGTGAGAGTTCAATTAATCAGTGAACTCACATGCAACTGAAGATTCACCACGATTAACTACATGCATGTCAGATCCAGTGGAGACCTAGTTGAGATAACAGGTGAAAGGGACAGTTTGGCTATCAGTTGTGATTTGATCACACATGCAGTGGATATGCTTATGAGCATGTGCAAACTAGGCAATTTGTGAATGATTCGATCATTGTGAGAATTCGAATTGCAGAGATTGTGTAGAGGAGGCAAGTTGTCTGGACACAGGAATTGGCACATGTATTTGTTGATTTGTGTATGACAGTGTGAAACAATTGTATTGTATTGAGAGCACTTGGATTAGAGTTTTGTATGAGATTCTTTCATGATTCATGATATACATAATATATGATAGTGGGGTTTTTAGCTTTACGCTTTCCCGGTAAAACTTATGTGTTATGTGTTATTGATATTTCACTTTGTGATCGTGGTTTAATTTTCCACAAGAATAATAGTAGAAGCAATTATGTATTTAACGTGGCGTATAATTGTTATATCAGGAGAATCGTAGGAATACATTAAGTGTATTGAATTTTCTACACACTTTATCAAGTGTTATAAGCACCTTACTAAGTGTTTCATGCACTTTTATAAGTGTCACAACTTTGATACCATGGAATAACATTTTTCATAATCCCTAATCAACGTGGAGTAGAAGAACTGATCATGAGAAGGTCAAAAAATGGATTTTTACCTTGATATTTTGACCATTTTTGAAGGTCAATGCTCCTCTGCCCATGTATAGGGAGCGTTGAACTCTTATCAACACTCCCCTACCCATGTATAAGAAGCATTTACAACACTCTGTGCTCACTATTCGGGGATTTTTTAAGTGGTTAGAGGAAGTTATGGCTATTCCAAAGGTCATCTCTGGGATTCTCTTAAGTGGTTTTGGTTGATGGGTTGAGTCATGAGTCGAGTCACCCATATTCCCTCCATTTTTGGTAACCAAATCCAAACCTAAGAAGCTAAATCCTTAACCATTTCCTAAAATCCTTAATGGTGCTTAAGCCTCCCAAAACCTATATAATGAGGCCACTCAAAGGTGAAAGGGGAGAAAGGATTTCAGGGTGTCAAACCTTTGATATTGGAGTAAAGAATCCATAAAAGAATCATCATTATTATCTTGATACATTCAAACAAGGGATGGACTGGAGAGATTGGAGGACCTACTATAACATCAAACTTGGTTTGTAAATACTTCACCACGTTTCTCCATTAATATAACTTGGCCTATTTTCTTCATATTGTTGTTTAAATATGTATGTCTATATAGATAGATATTCTCTTGTCTAATGATATATTGTAGGAGTATAAGGTGTTGTTATGTTCCTTGTAGACTTTCTTCATCGTGATAGAAGCTTGGAAAATGATACCAAAGATTGAAGATCAATGAGGAAAATCGTTGAAAAGGAGTAAGTCACACTTCTTTTTTCTGTCTCTTCTTCCTATAAGCATAAATAATAGATAAAAATGAATGTTAGTGTTCATTTGTTTGTTTCTTGTCTTGGACAATAGGGGTCTAGATATCCAAGGGAGATTTCACCTGTCTGTAGGGGAATTTTCTATAACATTTATTGTTTTCCCTATATATATGATCAAATGTGGTGTGAGTAAACATGGATTGTAGATGTTTTACGTCTCTAAAAAGGGGTTGTAATAAAAATGTCCTCAATTCATCTTCTTTGTTCTTCTATATTATCACAATTTGGGAGTCTTCCACAACTTGAAGATAACTGAGACATTTTTTCTTAGCCAAGAGTAGAGCCAATTTTAGGGATATAACCTCACTTTGATTAATTTTTTAAGGTCTAGTGCTATATTTGAAACTTAGGCAATGGTTTTATGTGATTTCCCCTTGCTCTTCCTCTGGGTAGGGATATTTGGGAGGATCGACTAAAGAAGGCCCATGGAGTATGAGTGTCAAATATTATATGAGTGTTTCATGCTCTCTAGTGGACCTATAAATATTGAGGGAAAACTCTCAACATGTTTAAACTATGTGAAGCACACTTAAAAGGTAGAGTGTCCTTGTTTTCAAATACTTTTTCATTCCTTGCAATCTAGACACCGATGCTATATTGAGGGGAAGAGATTTTAAATATTTTGTCTACTTGTCTTTGTGCAATTTTCATAAGGCCAATTCAATTGAGTCTCCTTGCCATTTTTAAATTAGACTTGTAAGGAATTAAAATTCTTCCCAAAACTTCTTACTGAAGGGGAAGTGCAGGATAAGATGAGCATTTTTTTTCAAATCTGCTTCACATAAATTGCATCTTCTGAGGCCCTCATAACTTGTTTTTTGTAGTAAATATGGGGTTAAGGCTCTATTATTCAACAATAACCACATAAATATTTTGGCCTTAAAAGGGAATTTGTAATTCCAAATTTCTTTCCACCACTAGCACGAGGGCCTATCAAAGCCTGCAAAGGAAAAATAACTATACCTGAGTTTGGATTTATATCCCCTCATTGGGTTTTATGACAATAAGAATTCATCCTCTTCTTTACTAATGTATACATTTCATTTCTTGAGACAATTACTATCAGAGGTCCAGATTGTTGCATATTCTTCATTTAGGCCCAAGTCTATCTAGGTAAGCCATTGTTGATGTTTGGAATTCAAATATTTCCCTACTATGATTTTACGAGTATTGATGATCCATGTGGACATCGGTGGCCACCCATCTGTTCCACTAACTCAACATGGTTCTCCATCTTGGGAATTGTTTTAATATACAATTTTCAGGTCTTAAACTTATAAGGCCATTTTGAAGCCTTAAATGATGTTTTTACTTCTCATTTAGATATTTTCAGCAACCTACCATGCACCCCAAATAGATATTGTATGAATTTTTTTTTCCCACAAGATGTTGACATATCAATTAACCACTTCGGGGCTCACAATCCTTTTGTTGCTTCATCTTCAATAGTTAGGGTTTTGGATATTTAGGGTTTTTTACTCTTATTGTTTAGTAATTTATGTTAAAAGGACATTTTATATCTCTTCTAATTTCTTCTTGTGAATGACTATAGCTGACACCTCTCTCTTTAGAGATATGGTAACAACATTCTAGCTAGTTTGTATTGCTTTGAATTTTACAATGTTTTCCTATTTGATTCATTAACAGAATTTGGGGTTCACTATATTACCATGCTCTCTAAAATATTTATGTTTGTGTGTTTCGATTCATATTCCCACCTTTAATTTCATTCTCTATAAAATCCATATCAGTAGTCTTAGAGAAATCTATTTTTTGTTGTTTCTTAGTGCATGTCCATGAAGAGGTCATTGTATAGAGAGTTGGGTCTTGAGATAATTTCAGTTGAGGAAGAGCTCTCTCACCAACCTAAGAGGCCTCCCATGGAGGAAGAAAATACAAAGGATGGAGTAGGACATCCTTTCAAATTTTTTCTCGAGGAATCCCTCATGCAATAAAGGAACACGATGATGGACACTGTCACCTAGATCCTTCGAGGATTTCCAATGGTGGCTGAGGGATCTTCAACAAGTAGTCATTTTAGGGGTGTGAAACCCTTCAAGGTACAAGTTAACCATGATATTCCTTTATTTCAAGGTCATATAGATGAATATTCTTTGGATAAATGGTTAAATCTATTAGAGGGTTATTACTCTGTTAAAAAAATTTCTAACATAAAAAAATCACCTTTGTGCTCCTTAAATCCCTTCCCCGTGTCAAATATTAGTGGGAAAGTTAATGGGAGAGATAAAATGGATATGATGATAAAATATTTAGGATAGAAATCACTTGTGTGGCCTTTGTTGATTCCCTCATGGAGGAATTCTATCATGTTGAAAACTATGATGACTAGTACACGAGATGGCCAAATTTATGTCAAGAGAGAGAGACGAGACAATGTTGTAGTACACCAATAGATAACATACATTATGCTCAAAGTTGGGTATTAAGGACTCTTAAAAACACTTGGTTTTGAAGTATCATAGTGGCCTACTCAGGTACATCCAAACAAAGATTTATTTCTTAGACATATCCTCATTATGAGCCCCTTATCATTATGTTGTCAAAATCTAGAAAAACATTAAGCAAAGGAATAATCAGGAGTTTGGGTATGTGAATCCACTGCAAAATAATCATGCTAAAGGTGGTCCTAAATCATAGAAAAAATTAAAGAGAAAGGAGAGACAACCTCAAGACAACTAGTCCAAGCAAAGAGCAAAGAAGGGTAACGGGAAGTTAAAAAAGGACATTGTAAAGTTGTGTGAGTTCCATAAAATCCCTAGAACAACACCGATAAATGTCACTTGAAACAATAAATGTAGGTTGAGTTGAAAGAAAATTAATCATAATTTTCCTCAGACTCGAATTTAAAGAAGGATAAGAGAAAGTGGATCATTGATGTAGAACCTAGTGGTACCATTGCAAATTAAAAGATCCAACCATAAGATTTAGAGGAGCGTGAGGGGGGGGATCATCTCTTCCATTCATAGATGTGGGTGAAAGGGGATCCACTACATTTCATTTTTTACAGTGGTAACCAAAATAACGTGATCTTGACCAAGGTCATTAAGATATTGAAGTTGCCAACAACACCACAACCCCAACCATACACCATCGATTGGTTGAACCAGGGACAAGATCTACACATCAATAATAAATGTCGTCTATCCTACGGGATCATGTCATTCAAAGATGAGATACAATGTGATGTTTCCTCAATTGAATTTTTTGATGTTCTTTCAGGAAAACCCTATGTGTGGAAACATCATGTTATTTATGAGTTCAGGCCTTGTAGTGTCATTGTTACTTCGGGATGCCAAATCTATAGGTTACCATAGGTAGTCCTAACTGATTCAGTTTCCATGATCTTGGAAAAGTAGTTATGAAAGGTAATTTCTCAAACCAAATAAATTCTCCTCTTCATGGTTCAGTTGGAAGGTGATAAGAGGGTTACTATGGCTTCCACCACCTCAGCATGGGTCCTCTCTACACAACAGAAGCAAGTGGAAAATATAATAGAGGAATATAAGAATATATTTACTTCACTTATGGCAGTTCCTCTACACTGTTAGGTCAAACATTCAATTCAATTGATACATAGTTATCCTTTACCTAATCGAACAATCTATGATCTCATACAAAAGGGACACATTCAACCCATTTCCTCACCTAGTGGGAGCCCAATTGTATTGGTGTGGAAGAAGTATGGGACATGGTGACTTTTTATTGATTAAAAATCCCTAAAAAAATAATTGTTAAGAATCGATACCCAATCCCCTTAATTGATGATTTTATTGATCATCTTAAGGGTGTCAAGTTATTTAGTATGATTGATCTAATGTAAGGATATCGCCATGTCCTAATTGAACAAGCTGATGTATGAAATATTTCCTTCAAGTTTAAAGATGACCTTTTTGAGTGGTTGGTCATGCCTTTTGAATTGAATAATGCACCAAAACATTTCATAAGGATTATGAATGAAATTTTGTGTCCATTCACAAAATATTTTATGATAGTATATTTAGATGGCATCCTCATATTTATAAAAACTTAAGAAAAACATTTGCAGCACATTTAATTTATCCTAATCACTCTACAACAACACAAGTTATATGAAAATCTTAAGAAACGCTCATTTGGAATGTGGATAATTCAATATCTAGGATACATCATGGATGAACATGGGGTGCATGTGGACCTAGCAAAGATCTAAACCATTCATGCTTGGACATCCTTGATGAATCTAACATAGCTCTACAACTTCTTGGGCCTTTCCATGTTATACCATAGGTTCATTTTGGTCCCCTCATATCTCTTGGTCCTTAATCCAAGTGACAAGGGTGGAGCTAAAGCCATTTTTTCCTAGTCCGAGTCACAAAATAAATCATTTTAGGATGTGAAAGCATACCTCTTTTAAACACAAGTCCTCACTATACTAGAGCTACAATATGCATTCGATATTGGGACATATGCCTTAGACTATGTTACTAGAGAAGTCTTGAATCAACATGTACATCCAATGGTATATCATAATGAGAAACAATCTCATACTATTTGTGGGTATCCCACCTATGACAAGGAGATGCAATCCATTGTGAAATCATTTTGTCAGTGGAAGCATTATATTATGGAAAACAAAATTATCATCCAAAATAATCACAAGCCTCTACAATTCAAGTAGACATAAGGAAAGTTATAGAATGATCTCCATTATAAGTGGTCCATGTACTTGCAACAATTCCACTCGAACATTAAGTATAAGAAGGGAAGCACAAACCATGTTGAAAACATCCTTCGTTGGGCCCCGATTTTGGCACTAATCACAATTCTTTACTCTTGTGGGAATGATACCTCTGAGTGACTCGAATTGTATGATAGTGACCATGACTTCTTTGCGACATATCAAACATTGGGAACAAGTAAGAAAGCTCCATACTTTCACCTCTAGGATGCACTTTTGTGTTATCTGGGCCATCTTTGTGTTCCTTCAAGTGAGCATGCAAAGCTAATTTGGGAGGAACATTACAATCGGGTGGCAGGTATATTACATTTTTCATTATCTATGCCATTTCTAAACCTTCCATTAATAAGTAGGGGTTGTACACTGCTTTACCTACTGCATATAATACTAGGAGTCAGTCTCCATGGTTCCCTCCATTAAGCATGGTAATGTGTGTTTCTTTGTGGTTGCCAATCAGTTCTCTAGGATGTCCATTTTGGCACCATGCAACAAGAGTATCACAACAAAAGCTACTACTAATCTCTTCTTGGGTCACCATGTACCATTATTTTAGATAGGGTTAACATGTTCCTCAATAACTTCTCGTCCAACCTCTAGTTTCTGATGGACACCAGGCTAACCAAAAATACTACTTTACACCACCAAACAAATGGACAAATATAGATGGCCAATAGGATGATTGTGCATATCCCGTGCATGTACAACTCCAACCATCCACATACATGATATGAGAGCCTTCCATATTTTCAACATAGTTATAACAAATACCTCCACAACTGTATTGGTCATATCCCTTTGTAGGTGTTCTTGGGATTCCATCCATTGGTCCCCATTGATGTATCTCTACCCATTCAATCTTCATAGGAATATTCATCCTATTCTTAGATTGAGGCAAATAAAGTAGCCAAACTTGTTGAATGAACTAGGACATCCAAAAATAGGTTCATGATATCCTATAGAAAGTCAATTCCAAATACAAGCAAGGACATGACCAACGTCGAGTTCCACACAAGTTTCAGGTTGGTGATAAGGTGTGGTTGCATTTGAAAAAAGAGTTCCTCACAGGCTCCCACAAGAATCGAATACCACTCCACTATGGGCCTTACATTGTCATGAAGGTTGCAGGTGAGAATGATTTTGAATTGTGTATTCCTAATTTCCTTGGCTTGCACCCAATATTTAATTTAAAGTTTCTTCAACCATATTTTCCAGCTTTATTGGACACTTCAAAGGTGTCTATGCAGTTTGCTCATATATAACTCAATCATTATTTCATTTAGTATGATACAATGGATTGGATCATGAACACCAAGACGAATGGAACATGCCAGTAGAACATACAACTCTATTGGGTTGTCAAAGTAGGACAACTACTTCATCAAGGAAAGTGGTTCACTACAATTCAAATTCAACAACTGTTTCCCCATCTAATGAGGAACTTGACACAACAGGGACCATGTTGACACTCAAAAGCGTCAAGATACCTTTCCTACAAATGATTTGCAAGGCACCACTAAATTTTTTTATTATTTACAAATAAAGTATCCTATTAGATGGGATCCCCTAGGATAAGAGAATAATTTTCAAAATCCCCTAATGATCACATCATACACATATGCACACAAAAATAGGCTTCTCTCCTATTTTAATGGTTACATGTCTTCCTTCAAATATTTTATAATTGCTATAGATTCTAGTTGGATAAACAAAGTCTTCATAGTACATGGCTCGTAACTGTAGTTGGTATGGTTGGTATAAGAAAGGAAAAAAGACGATGATTTTATGCATTTGTCATTCACATTCTTTTTAAAAGTTTGATGCCATCTCTCACATATATTGATATTATGCCTTACCTATGGTTATGCTGATGTAAACAAACATTGATAAAAGAAATTATATTAAAAAATAATATACATGATTTCCAGTTCCAAACACAAGGTCATATTGATTGTCTTGATTCATGTTGTTTTTTTTATTGATATAATACTTGCAAAATAATTAGTTACGTACATGCCACTCACATAGTTTGATAATAAATGCAAGCGATAGCTTGGCTAGATATAAATTGAGTTCAAAAGGGTTTGGCTATTTGTACGACACCAAGCAGCATATCTTTCATATGCATATGCACCTGCGCAATATGTTTGTGGTAATATCATATATGTTTTTACTCCTGGTGGTTGGAAATGTTGCGATGGAACGTTGGCACATGATCTTGGTTGATGTGGTGGTCACTTGGCATGGTTTGATTTCTTTAAAGAGTGATGTGGAAACCGTAATATTTTATGGAGTATGATTTGGAGGATTGTCTCCCAAGATAGAAGACGATGTGCAGTTAATGCAGCCTCCCCCAAGGAATTTTTTGGGCTTACCATCCTCGACCATTATTGTGAACCGAGGGTGTGACGTTCCGAGGGTAATCCTGGTAGTTGTGCAACTTCCCCCAACTGTTCTTCTTGTTATTTATCACACACAGAGTCGTGTACACATGTTTGGTTCGTTTCCCATCTAATGATTATTCCTTTGCGAAAATAATTTTTGTTTTGGCTTTGCCTGATTGCCTGCATGTCTTTACTAAATTCAAGTTCAAATCTACTAATTATTTTGTAAAAAAGGCTATTGATGAAAGGGAAATATTGTTGTTAATATTACACGCCTATGAACAATTGCAGAAGTTGTGGTGTTTCATTTTGGTTTACTGAAAAATGTTTAATTTCAATATCTAAGGGTATTCTTCAGAGATAGCAAAAGAATGATTTCATTAAGATTTTGACAAGTCTCTGTTGAGTTAGATTGGTTTTATTCATGTGATGGTATCTAATCTTGTATGTATTTACTAAGCACTATTTTATTTGATTGTAGAGTTTGAACTCAAAGAATTTGTATAGAGTATTATGAGTGCAGTTTTGAACCTAGGTTCAAAAAAAAAAAAAAAAACAATAGCGTCTTGGGTTCAGTTTTTATGTTGTCAATAAAACGACTTAATAATTGAAGAGTAACACTGTTATCTTGAGCCTAATTTTTTTTTTTTTTTATTATGTTTTGTTGGTTTTCAACAATCCTTGTTTGAAATTATGTCATTTTTCAAAATGATTTAAAGTTTTTCTCTATGATAATCTGAAAGGTCGAAGTGTTCTAGTGAACTAGAACTTGAAAAAAAGTCATCACTTTCCAAAACCCTTTATCTTTGAATGCACCATAAATCACTAAAAACAACTTGTGCGAAGTTAAATATTAGTTGATCTGGATTTATGAGCGGTATGAACTGATTAAAAAATTGAATACAATAACATGTAGAACAACAACAGATATCCAATGAACAATATCTTCTATTGATTAAATGAAATAGACTGAAAATGCAAAACTACAGAACTAAAAAAAACTTGCTCAAATGGTGGTAGTTATCTCTGAGAATAGATGTGGTTGCTACGCGCATTCATCCGAGAAGAATGATTACGATGAGGCTCCAGATACTTTTTTAAAATTACTCATGAATGCCAAAACCCTATAAATCCAAAAACTTAACCCTAGGAAATGAAACATCAAAATTTATGTGGACCTCAATGGGTAAGTTGGTACCTCAACTTCCTGGGGTCGTAACTTTTGCATGCAACTTCCGTTTTAGGCGCGTGATAGCCTATTGGGAAGGTCTTTTCGATAACTACACATTACTTTGTCAAACTCTGACTCCATTTATAGTTTGACTATAACAAGCCAAAAAATCATTGTTTAGGGCCCCAAAATAGCCCTAGAAGTAAAAAAATATGTGCTAACATGAAAACATCCAAAATAAGCTAGTTGGATTAGGTGGGCGACCACCAGTCTCCACCTAGAATATGTGTAGGGATTTAGACAACCCCGAAAGTGTACAAACCACAATTACAAATAAGTACAGAAGAACGTGTTGAACTAAAAACTATCAAGAGGAGCTAGTTGGAATAGGTGGGTGTCCACCAATATCCACCTAGATCAATCCTTCCCCATTAGGAAGAAATGTTATGCATTGTAATGAGTTCCCTCATCAAGTGAGGAAACTTCTGCTGAATTTAGCCTTGGGTGAGCCACTTGAATTGGTGTAGGAGCTACCCTCGCTTGACAACCCTAGAAATTTGGATCCTCTGCTGGCAAGTGCCCTTGACTTGTGTGTCTACTATCTGGTCACTAGATGCATGTTCCATGCAGTCAGGGTTGAGCTATGTTGGTGTTAGTTGTTCTACGATCTCTGAGGTGTGCAATAATGGTGGAAAATATGGCTGAAGGAGGTCCACATTTAACATTGGGTGCAAGCCAAGGTTGAGTGGAGTGTTGAGCTCAAAATCATTGCTACCCACAACCTTGGTGATAGTGTAAGGCCCATACAAAATTGGGCGGAGCTTCCGATGGAGCTTAGCATGGGATTTCTACAAAATCTCATGGACCTATTGGAAGATGTGCTAAATCTGCTCAATGAATATGGTGGTTTTGTCCGTCTTAGTCTAAATATGTGTATATTTTGTCTGTGTGGTTGCAAGAGGTAGTGAAACATCAATGGGACCCAAGGGTTGGAATCCCAGCCCCACCTAAAATGGGATATGGTCGTTGGATTTATGGAGAGCCCTATTATAACTATGTTGAACATAGGGAAGAATTTCATCCCATGTACGTGAATGGTTAGAGTTGTACATGCATAGGATGTGAAAAGTCATTTGATTGGCGATCTCTATTTGGCCGTCGGTTTGGGGGTGGAAAGAAGTGGATTTAGTGAGATTGGTGCATAATAGTGACCAGAGACTCGAGAAAAATGTGTTGAGGAACCTGTTGTCCCAATTGGAGATGATGGTCTGTGGTATCCCAAAATGGACCCACACTCATTTGAAGAAGATCTTGGAAATATATGTCACTATGATGTTATTCTTGTAGGCTATGAGGATAGCCATCTTCGAAAACTGATCAACTTCCACAAATACATAATCATTTCCATTATTGGTGGATGGAAGGCCATACATGTAATCCATCGAGATGGATTCCCAAGGCTTTTAGGGAGTAGGAAGAGGGGTGTATAAGCCTTGATTCTTGATGGGTGGATTTGAAATGGAATAGGAAGTACACGATCTAATATACTTGTCGACGTCTTGCCGAAGTTTTGGCCAATAATTTTTTTTCTGTAGGACAAACACATTTTTCTCCATGCCAAAATGTCCTACCATCCGATTGTAGTGAGCCTCCCAAATAATATTTACATGCTTTCTTGCAGGAACACATATATGGTCCGGATGGAATAATAGGCCTTCCTGAATGTGAAAATCGGTGACATTCGCGCATGTACCCAAGAGATGATAGGTGGTGGTGAAGTATGGATCTTGTTGATAAAGTTGGGGCCACTCAGATGCCTCATGTTCACAGGAATGGAGCACAATGGTGAGTGCATCCACGGGAGGTCGAGTGAGGCAGTGAACGACACAATTTATGCTCCCTATATTATACTTGATGTTGAGATGGAACTCTTGTAGGTAGTTGGACCACTTCTGATGATAGTCATTCTATAACTTACCCTTTCTCTATATGAACTGTAGAGCCTTGTGATCAGTGTGGATGATTGTCTCCTTTCCTAATATGTAATGTTTCCATTGACAACAAGATTCTACAATGGAATACATTTCCTTGTCATAGGTGGGGCATTTTGGATAGTATATGAGAGTGTCTCACTATGGTATGCTACCGAATGACCATACCGAGTGAGAAATACACCTACAACATAGTTAGATGCATTAGTCTCAATCTCAAAAGATTTTTGCAGATCAGGTAAGGAGAGTATTGGAGCTGAGCACAAGCGATGCTTCATATCATCAAATGCTTGTTTTTGTTCCTTCCCCCACACAAAATTTTCCCTACCACTGCCCTTTCTCACTTGGTTGAGGGCCCATGCAATATGGAAGAATCCAAACATAAACCACAGGTATTATCAAATGCTCATTTTTGTTCTTTCCCCCACACGAAATTTTCCCTTCCACTGCCCTTGCTCACTTGGCTGAGGGTCCATGCAATATGGGAGAATCTAAACATAAACCATATCTAGAATTTGGCTAATCCCAAGAAGCTCTGAAGCTCAATTAGTGTGGTCGGGGCTGGCCAGTCGCGGATGACTTGGATATTAGCTGGATAAAAATGTAACCCATAATCATCAACAATGTATCCCAAGTATTGGACCCTGTTCATGCCAAAGGATCATTTTTCCAAGTTGGCATATAGCTTGTGCTGTCACAGAGTGCTAAAAAACTATTGAATATGTTGCATGTGCTCCTCCCAAGTTCTACTGAAGATGAGGATGTCATCCAAATATACCACCACAAAGGAGTTGGTGGGGTCTAAATACATCATCCATCAACCTCATGAAATTGGATGGTGCATTTGTTAATCCAAAGGGCATGACCATCTATTCTAAGAGACCTTCTTTAGATTTGAAAATTGTCTTCCATACATTATTTGGTTCAATGGGAACTTGGTTGTAGCTAGACTTTAGGTCAATCTTGCTGAAGAACTTTTCCCCCTCAAGTTGGTCAAGAAGGTCATTAATTCTGGGAATTGGGTATCAGTCCCTCACTGTGATTTTGTTTAATGCTCTGTAATCAATGTAGAGTCTTTAGGTCCCATCTTTATTCTACACCAATACAATCGGGCTCCTGCAAAGGGAGGAGCTGGGTCTGATATGCCCCTTTTGAAACAGATTTTGGATCTAATGCTTGATTTCGTCATTTTCCATCATCAAGCTACAATAGAATAGTCCATTAGGAAATGATGCAGTGGGGGTTAGATCAATTGGATGCTTGACTTGGTAGTGTGTCGGTAACCTGATGGGTGAGGAGAAGATGTCTCTGTACTCTTCCACAATCCCATACACTTGATTCTATCGCAAAGGGAGGCTCTTTGTAGAGGCCACGAATGTGGTGGAGACCTTCTTCTTACTGTGAAAATGAGTCACAAAGAAGACAAACTTCCTAGTTTGGGAAATGACCTTACTGCATTTCTTAGTAGAGATTAATGAAATAGTGGTAGGCGACGCTACCTCTGGTATCTTGTACAATTGTGTACCCAAAGTAATAATAACACTGCGAGTTCTAGACTCATATATATCATGTGGCTTCCACAAATATGGTTGTCCTAAAAGAAAATAACAAAATCCAAGGGGAGAAATATCACACAATACCTTGTCTTTGAAAATCTTGACGTTGTAGGGAAGACGTCATTGTTGGCTAACACTGAGATATATTTATTGGTGAATCCAATCGATGGTGTAGGGATGTCGGTGCAGTTTCGTTAGAAGTTCCAACCACTTGATTACCTCTGTTGATATCAGGTTCTTCTTACTACTGTTATCGACAATGAAATGAAGTGGAGCCCTCTTTTCCCACATTTTTCAGTTAAAGAGGCATTCCCCTTCCTTTGGTTCTTCTGGTTCACTTGAATGGACTTTGGTGGTAGCGATAGTGGCACTGGATTCAACATTGTTAATCCACTTCCCTCCTTCTAGATTTGATTCAGAGTCATGATCGGCCTCTGAATCAAAATCTCTCAGCTCATCCACGAGTGACTACCTGGAGAAACATTCTTCGATGTTGTTCCAAGGGATTTTATGGTATTCACACCATTTTCCCATGTCCTTCTTCAACTTCTCATTACCCTTCTTATGTTGCAGCTTGGACTGGTTGTACTGAGTGTGGCCATATTGTATTTGTCTTTTTTTGTGTGGGTTGGGGTCTCCTTTTCCTTTCTTAGGCTGTGAGGAGTTTGTAGATCCAAACTCTTACCTCTTCTACTTAAATTTCTGCTCAATCTTGATAACATATCTATAAGCCATACCCAATGATGCAATGTCCAGAAACTCCATTTCTATTTGAATGTATCTATGAAAACAAGCACGGTATTTGAGCACCAGGTGTCGCTCAGAGTCTTTGATACCCAATTTAGTGTGCAGGGTATGGAAAATATTGGTTAAATTTGGTACTATCTCGTCCCTTTCCTGACGCAGGGTGGCCCATCTGGTGTACTGGTCCTCGTAGCTTCCAAAATGGTAGTATTTTTCTTTAATGACATCCCTGAAGGAATCCCATGTGGGGGAAACACAAAATATTGCAGATTCCTCTATGGCCCTTTTCTTAGAGTAAGTATCCCACTAGTCCTTAACATGGGGGATGACCTTGAGGAGTGCAAAATTAATCTTTTCCCTATCAGAAAAATTGTGGACTGGAAAATACCCTTCGAGTAGATTCAACCATTTATCTACAACATTTGCATCTATCAGCCCTTCAAATAATGGAATATCAAAATGTGCATGTACCTTGAAGGAGTTTGCATTGTCGCTTGATGAAGATGCTTCTCTTGTGGGCAGTCATTGAAGGATCTGTGCAAATTTCTCCATCATTTGATCCCATTGTCATGCAAGGGATTCCTCTAGCAACATTTTAAAAGGATCTCATGATACATAATATTTATTTTCATCCCCCATGGGTTGTTGTCAGGTTCAGAACGATCAATCTTGCAAATGCTTGACTGGTTCGAGTCCCAACTTCTTATACCTAGATCTTGTCGGGGACATGGACGAAGAAAAATAAATGAAGAGCAGACCACTCTGATACCACTAATACAGATTTATGAGAGGAATGAACTAACTAACAGACTGAATACAATAAAATGGATAACAACAATAGATATCTAGTGAACAATATCTTCTATTGAATAAATGAAATATGATGAAACTATAAAACTACAGAACTTAAAACAACTTGCTCGAATGGTGGTTGTTATCTATGAGAAGAGGTGTGGATGCTACGCCCATCTGTCTGAGAAAAATGATTACAATGAGGCTCCAGGGGCCTTTTTAAAATTACTCATGAATTCCAAAACCTTAGACATCCAAAAACCTAATACTAGGAGATGAAATGCCAAAAGTTATGTGGACCCCGATGGGTAAGTTGGTACCTCAACTTCTCAGGGTCGTAAATTTTGCACATGACCTCTGTTTTAGGTGCATGATATCCTGTTGGAAAGGTATTTTCGAGAAATACACATTACATCATCAAACTTTGACTCAGTATACTGTTTGTTTGTGGCAAGACAAAACAATATTGTTTAGGTCCCCAAAACAACACTGGAAGTACATAAATATGTGTTGAAATGAAAAAGTCCAAAATAATCTAGTTGGATTAGGTGGGAGGCCACCAGTCTCCACTTGGAATATGTGTAGGGATTCAGATATCCCCTAAAGTGTAGAACCCACAATTACAAAGAAGTATAGAAGAATGTGCTGAACTAAAAATCGTCAAGAGGAGCCAGTTTGAATAGGTCGATGACCACCAATATCCACCTTGATCATAAGCATTGATGACTTTTTGTTTAACATTTGAAAGAAAAATGTTTTCTTATTTTGAGGGTTCATGACAAGATTTTTGTTTCGTTGATTGGTAAGTAATTTGAGAAGGATTGATTGAAACACTAGTCAAGAATGGTTCTTATTATCACAGAGACCTTTATTGGGATCAAAACCCTACTTGACCCTTGAGGAAATTCGGTTCATTCTGCCACTAATCACGGTCAATGTTAATTTGAGTGACTAATTTTGTTGTGAAATAACTATAGTGCTGGTGACAATATGGATTACTTTGACAAACATGAGTGTCTATTCGATTTGAAGGAACTGCCACGTTTTATATGGGGATGTCTCAGAATTTACATATTTGGAAAGGTTGATTGATATGTTTTGTAATTGGTATCACTTCCATTATTCTTTTCTCATCATCAATTCCACCTTGCGCTCATTACAAATCCACTCCATTCTCCCAATTTCATGGTTTAGTCCAGTGCTCTAATTGCAAATTAATTGTAAACAAACGAACTAAAATTGAGTAATTGACATACCTACATGATCCGTACTGTTATATGATACATAAAGTTATGATGGGACAATGAATTCGAACTAAGGAAAGATAGACGTAATTGATGCCACAATTGATTATCCATAAGAATGGTGCTTATGTTCTGGAATGTTTGCAACGACGATTCATTTTGAGTACGCAGCCTGGCATGTGTTGAACATGATTTAAATAGAACTAATTATGGAACAAAAGTGTCCATTATTCTTTCATTTTCATAATTTCCACTTTATGCTCATTACAAAGTCCTCCATGTATCCCAATATCATTTAAAATTCCCTTTTAAAAGTGTTCATTAGTTCTGAAAAGAATTTGATGTTGATTATGGATGGTTTCTTGCATTATGTTTGTTGATGTGTAGAGCTAAATGTCTTAGTTATTTGTATGCAAAGTGATTAGATGAGTAATTTTCCACTTTCTTTGTATTCTAATACACGTGTTGTGTTAGGATGAGCTTCTTCAACGTGTGTTGCCATAGAAGTACAAGAAGAAAGCATCAGGAAAAGGAAAGCAACCTCCCACAATGAATATGGTTTTGATATATTTTTATGATGCTATTGTTTGCTGATTTTGGACAGCCTGGTTCATTATTATGATATTTTGGATAGCAATGTAATTTTGGTTATATAGGAAAATAAACATGTTTATTTTATGGAAATATTTTGGGAGTCACAAGGTTTACTATTGGTTCTTTGTGTTGATTTGTACATTGATGGGGTGGCATGTATATTTAAATTGCATTAAATTGAGGCACAAGTGATGCAGGAGCATCGCCAACAACAAGCGAGCGTGGGACAAACGCCGACGCATTTTGGCACATGGTGAATTGTTTGAAATGTTTTGAAGATGGATACGCCAAACTTAAATGAGACAATTAAGAAAGAGCATACTTGTAGATTGTAATCAAACCTTGAGCATCCCGCTCTCGTCTGAAGGATTAAGAGGCATTTATGCTAGTAAATGTAAGTAGGTAGACTTAAATTCTTAGATTAGACAGTTTTAGGAGCCGGAGGGAAAATGGATATAGACACCCTCACTTGTATCATTGTAACATTAGCAGCATATTCAATCAAGAGAGCATAGAGAAGAAGAAGGAAGTTGCGTAGAAGAATCCATGTACAGAAGTTCTGAGATTAATATATGAAGCTTTGATCCAAACTCATGGTGTTCAAATACTTTCTGTGTATGCATGATTGAATGTTATTCTCATGATTGTTTTACTCTTTCTATTATACATTTTCTTTGATGTGTGAATGTATGATTTCATCTTGAATGTCTGAAATCTGAAGAGAGGGAGAGTAAAGAATGAGTTTCAATTGTTTCTCTGTCTGAGCAAGAGTTTTCCTGCAAGGAGTGCAGTGAAATTTTCCACAAGGTGTGCGTTGACAGAAGTCAGAGTTCGTCTCTGCAAGCTCAGGAGGGATAACATTGTTCTCATTCTCACAGAAGTGCAAGTTAAGAATAGGAGCCGTGCAAGGTGTGCGCGGGCCGAGTAGATTCTTAGAGGTTGCAGCCTGAGGGAAGAATTGAAGGACTGCTGCTACAAAAAAAGTGCATAGAGTCTAAGAATTCAAATACTTGGAGTGTATTTGAAGAAGTGCTACAAGGAGTGCGCACAGGAATTTTCCCCAAAGAACTTGAGGATTTTTCAGATCAAGCTCAGGAGGGATAGGACCTTCGAAGCTGCCGAAGAAAAGCTCAGGAGGTTTAGTACCTTAAAGCGTTCAAAGGGGAGGCGCTACAAAGTTACTTGCAGGCAGATAAGTTCCAGTAAAGGAATACCGTGTTCGCTTCGTAAGATTCATCAAGGAGGCATTAGACGGTCAGAATTCTCCATGGAGAATTCGTGAAGTCCCGAGAGCCGTTGGATCGTGTAGAGGAGCAGGGGAGTTATGGTTTAAAACCTTTGCATCAAGATTCATGAGGTTGTGAAAGGTGAAGTTGCGGAATCGTGAAAGAATCTAAGTCGTCCGTTAGAAGGAGGACACGTGTCGCGAGATCACCCGTATGGGGGATTCAGACATCGGAGGTCAGAAAGAGAAACCTTTCAACTTCGCGAATGGAAAAGTCGCGAGAGAATCATAGCCATCCATCAGAGGACAACAGGTGGCAGAGATCAAGGGATCTCGCGAACTCGGAGGTTCGCAAAGTGAGAGCCCAAAGATTTGGTGCTCCAAGTCGCGAGTGGCGAAATCACGAGGAGCTAGGAAAGCCGTAGGATCTGAGCCAACAAGGGCTATTGGATCACTCACGTAATCTCATTTCGAGGTTTCATGGGTTGAAGAACCGAAAGCTTAGCATCAGGATTCGTGAAGTTGCAAAGTCCGAAACTCCAAAAAAAAAAAAGAAGGCAGGAAGTTCCGTTATGGGACCCGCTCTGATGACGTGTCGGAATTTTGACATTTCGGCATATCGACGGATAGGAAGTTGAGACTTCTGTCCCAAAATTCTCGAAGTCGCGAGTTGCGATAAGGAGTAGGGAGGAATTCGGGATCTCGACACTTCGGGTGTCGAGATAGAAGGAGGTAGTGGTTCAGGAAGTGCCGAAGCTGGGCATGAGGGACACGTGGCAGAACCACAAGGTGGGGCCCACGTCATTGGCAGGTGAACACGTGTCGCCTGGAGTAAGGAGTCAATACTCCATTGACTCTCATGTCTCGGGGATTCGTGAGATAAGAGCACGAGAGCTCAACATTGAAACTTGCGAAGTCGTGAGTAGCGAGAATGCGAGGAGAAAATTCAACATCGCTTCTTGGGGTTTCATGAAAGAAAGGTGCCAAGGTCAGACGCCACTTACTGACGCTGACCTATCGGCCCTCGGGCTGATATTTGCTTATAGGATCGTTCTTTATCTCCCTCGAGCTGAATCGGCTCTTTCGACTCCCTGCTGGAATCTCAATTTCAGTCGATCCACAGGTCCTTTCGGAAGCTCTTATGTGCAAACAACACTAGGCAAGAGCTTCACCCTTTCATGCAACCACAACGCTATGACCAAGGCCCAATTCCAAATGCGCTTGTCGCAACTCGCAACTCGCGAGTTCATGAGTCGTGACTCCCGACTCTTCCTTCTCAATCCCGCGATATCCGAGATTACGAAATGGGTATAGCTCTCCTCTGTCATCTCCCTCCACGTGTGACCACCAGCTAAGTTTAGCACTAGATCCTCTCTCTACTCACCACTTCGCAAGTTGTGGCATCCGACCTTGGTACCTTTCTTTCATGAAACCCCGAGAAGCGATGTTGACTTTTCTCCTTGAGTTCTCGCTACTCGCGACTTCACAAGTTTCAATGTCGATCTCTCGTGCTCTTATCTCGCGAATCCCCGAGACGTGAGAGTCATTGGATTATTGACTCCTTCGTCCAAGTGACACATGTTCACCTGCCAATGACGTGGGCCCCACCTTGTGGTTCTACCACGTGTCCCTCATGCCCAGCTTCGGCACTTCGCGACTTCACTTCCCGAAGCGCTACCTCCTTGTATCCCGACACCCGATGTGCCAAGATCCTGAATTCCTAGCTACTCCTTATCGCAGCTCGCAACTTCAGGACTTTCGGGATAGAAGTCTTGACTTTTGATCCGCCGATATGTCAAAATGCCAAAATTCTGACATGTCGTCAATGCGGGTCCCACAACGAAACTTCCTGCCTTCTTTTTTTTTTTTGGAGTTTCGAACTTCGCGACTTCGTGAATCCTGATGCTAAGATTTCGGTTCTTCAACCCACGAAACCCCGAAATGAGATTACGTGAGTGATCCAACGACCCCTATTGGCTCAGATCCTACGGTTGTCCTAGCTCCTCGCGATTTCGCCACTCGCGACTTGGAGCACCAAATCTTTGGGCTCTCACTTTTCGAACCTCCGAGTTTGCGAGATCCCTTGATCTATGCCATCTGTCCTCCTCTGATGGACGACTGCAATTCTCTCATAGCTTCGCCACTCGCGAAGTTGAAGGGTTTCTCTTTCTAACCTCCGATGTCCGAATCCCCGATACGGGTGATCTCGCGACACGTGTCCTCCTTCTAATGGACGGATTAGATTCTTTCGCGATTTCACGACTTCACCTTTTGCAACCTCGTGAATCTTGATGCAAACGTTTTAAACCATAACTCCTCTACTCCTGTGCACGATCTGATGGCTCTCAGGACTTCGTGAATTCTCCATGGAGAATTCTGACCATCTAATGCTTCCTTGACGACTCTTACGAAGAAAACACGGTATTCCTTCGCTGGAACTTATCTGCCTACAAATAACTTTGCAATGCCTCCCCTTTGAACACTTCAAGGTACTAAACCTCCTGAGCTTTTCTTCGACAACTTCGAAGATCCTATCCCTCCTGAGCTTGATTTGAAAAATCCTCAAGTTCTTTGGCGAAAATTCTTACGCGCACTCCTTGCGACACTTCTTCAAATACACTCCAAGTGTTTGAATTATTAGACTCTGTGCACTCTTTTTGTAGCAACAGTCCTTCAAATCTTCCCTCAGGTTGCAACCTCTAAGAATCTACTCAGCCCGCGCACACCTTGCACGGCTCCTGTGCTTAACTTTCACTTCTGCGAGAATGAGAACAATGTTATCCCTCCTGATCTTGCAGAGACAAACTCTGACTTCTGTCAACACACACCTTGCAGACAATTTCACTGCACTCCTTGCAGGAAAACTCTTGCTCAGACAGAGAAACAATTGAAACTCATTCTTTACTCTCCCTCTCTTCAGATTTCAGACATTCAACATGAAATCATACATTCACACATCAAAGCAAATGTATAACAAAAAGAGTAAAACAATCATGAGAATAGCATTCAATCATGCATACATAGAAAGTATTTGAACACCATGAGTCTGGATCAAAGCTTCATATATTAATCTCAGAACTTCTGTACATGGATTCTTCTACACAACTTCCTGCTTCTTCTTCTCTATGCTCTCTTGATTGATTATGCTGCTAATGTTACAATGATACAAGTGAGGGTGTCTATAGTCGTTCTCCCTCCAGCTCCTAAAACTATCTAATCTAAGAATTTAAGTCTACCTACTTACATTTACTAGCATAAATGTCTCTTAATCCTTCAAACGAGAGCGGGACACTCAAGGTCTCATTACAATCTACAAGTATGCCCTTTCTTAATTGTCTCATTTAAGTTTGGCACATCCAACTTCAAAACATTTCAAACAATTCATCATGTGCCAAAATGTGTCGTCGTTTGTCCCACGCTCGCTTGTTGTCGGTGATGCTCCTACATCAACAAGGAAGTTTAATTTGAAAATTAGATTAAAAGGAAATTAGGGGATCCCACCAAATAGTTCTATTACCCTTTATTATTATTATTATTATTATTACTTATAAAATAATTGTCCCTAAATAACTAAAGTTGTTTAACATAACTAAATATTACTTGAAAACTTCCTCAACTACTTTGAAGGATAAAACAAAAAGGAAAGAATCAGAAAGGGGCAAGAGAGTTAACAAGGAATATTTTTGATAAAGGGTCAAGATGAAGGTGAAAATGTTTAGGACTAAGGAGCATCCATAATGGGCATGTTCTGAAGAGTAAATCATTGTACTTGCTGGCATGATTGAACCAACATTATAAGTCTTGGTCTTTTCTTGTTCCAACATCTTAGTGTGGCGATATATACCACCTAGTAATCTAAGTGTAGACCAATCGGTCCATAGTTTTGCAGAAATATGAAGAGATTGTAATGGTTGTGACTTTGAAATGATATTAATAAAATTATGTTTTAGATTTGGCCTCACATTTTGGGTTTTTGCATTATATTTTTAGATCTATTACTTGTTTATCTATTCAGATTTTACTCATACATACAAACGAATTTTCAAGATTTTATTTTATTTTTTTAGCTATAAATACATAAAAAAAAATAAGCACTAGCCTCAAGTACCTATTGCCTGAAGGATTTGGTTGATATTTTTGGCAAGGATATAAACCAAGGGTTACAATCCTTCCTATGTTTCCTTAGCCTAGCATGATTTGAAAATGTTGTAAAATAAATTTCCATCCCTTTTCATCAATAATTATTTGGCGACCATACTGGGGAACTAATCGTTCTATGGCTTTACCTCCAGTTTAATTTCACGGTCGAATATTTTCAGGCGGCCTCAAGGATTTGATTACACTTTTATTTATAAGCTATCCATGGAGGGTTTCCCTCTTTTTTAGGGCCATCCTTCGAGTCCTATTATAATCATATTGATGACTTCATTCATTTCTACCAATCAGTTGGGATTAATGGTATGCATACTTCTTTTGATTTATTCCCACTTTCCCTTTATGGAAAAGTGAGAAATTGGTCTAGATGTATTGCACCCAATCTAATTTTTTGTAGGAGAATTAGTTTTCATAAATTTTCTTATCAATTTTTTTTCTCCACCTACCTTTCATTATTTTGAATATCTACTAGAATGTATTCATGATTCACCATTGTAAATTTTGCAATGGCCCTCACAAAGAGTTAACCTATGGATTGTTCTTAAAAGCTAAACATAAATATCACATAAATCCTCATCTCTTCTTGACTAGTCAAGAAGACAATCATACTCCTCATAGTGCTTTATCCTCAAAAGTATGTGATGATTCTTACCTTGATCAACCTACCCACCTTACTTATGATGAAGACTTGTACGATGCCTTACCTTTCAACGATGACCTTTTTAAAACATATCCTAATCAATATCAACCTGAATCCAATGAAATACTCTCCATGGATGGATCTTGTGGGGAGTCTTGTCTTGAGTGACATAGCACTATCCCTATTATTTCTCATGACCATTCTGAAGAAAATTATAGAAGGGATTTAAGGGATGTTATAAATTCAAGTGATAAGTTTACTTATGAAAGGTCCTTAGAACCTTATTACCTAAAGCCTAATGAAAACTTTGAGTTTGGATATGATTATGGTCATACCATGATAATCAATGATCAATTATTTTCTAATAGTATCATTTTTTAAACTAATAAGTGATTCCAATCTCAAAATCATGTTTTATCTCAAGATTCATATTCATATAATGGTAAGATTCACTATGACCTCTCTCTTCTCATCTATGATAAATGTTTGTTTAATAATGATACTAATGAAATTTCAAGCCAAATTGATGAGGACCCTTTTGATTCTATTGACTCTTCCGATGAGTCCATCTATGAGGATTTCATGAATATGACCAAGATCCCAATCTTGAAAATCCTTACACCAAACCACTTTTTCAGTTAGAAGAGAAATAAGGATTCGATGTTGATACACCAAATCCTCTTGGATGCATCATTTCCTTTGATAAATACGATGAGTTTGAGGAGTTTCCTATTTATTCCAATCCTTTATACTAATCCTCAGAGCATGGTGATTGTTTTCCTGATCAAGAGATTGCAAGTAATGACATTCTCATGTTCGAAGAGATCAATGAATTTATATTTGACATGAAAGTTTTGAATCTCCAACCTGATGTATTTAATTGCATGATTATTTACAAAGAAAATCTAGTTGGTTGGAAGGTCTTGCATGACCATGGTCATTTCTTTTGGATTCTAACAAGGCCTTTTCCCTCATCATATAATCATTTTGGTTGAAAGGTTGGTGAGTATCCTTCACACAAGTTCTTCCAAATCATTAATCTTTTAGGAAAAGTGGATGATGTGTTCCTCAATATCAAGTATCACTCGACTTGACTATTAAATAGTCCTTTCCCTTTTTTTTATATAAATAAATTTTAAAACTTCAATAAATAACATGCCGATTTGTTTTTGTTTTTGTTTTTTTTTTTTGGGGGGGGGGCGGTTTTCTCCACTTTTATTTTCCTTGTATTGCATGTACATATTTATTTTTGATTGTATATATGGTTTTACCTTTTTCTTGTTTATCTGTTAACTTTCTTATTTTCTATTTTATCTCTATAGATGCTCACTTTATTTCAATTTATAGTCTCTTTCGAGTCTTTGTTTCTTCTTATATGGACCGAATCACGCTGGGACAATCATGCTAGTATACAATACCATAATATTTGCAGGATATGTTGGTCAGTTATGAAGAAAAAAAATCAGCAAGGATATTGATTTTTCTTCAAAGTCTGCAATGCTACTCATGTAACACTTGCCTTTCCCTACAATCCTTTGCTAATACCGGAGGCACTCTTTCCCTCTTCTTTTTTACCTTTCTTCCCTCCATATTGTATATAACAAGAGTATATCATAATTTTTCATAGAGTTATTTAATAATGTGACCAAAGATTATAGATTCAATCCGATAATATATTGACTTCCTTGTGAATTCGCTAGATGTTGACACTCAAAAGCGTCAACAGACCTTGCCTGCAAAGAATTTGCAAGGAGTCATTAAATTTTTTTATTATTTACAAATAAAGTATTCTATTAGGTGGGATCCCCTAGGATAAGATAATAATTTTCAAAACCTCCTAAGGATCACATCATACACATATGCAGAAAAGAATAGGTGTCTCTCCTCTTTTAATGGCTGCATGTCTTATTAGTCCCTGCCGGAAGGCCAAGGGCAGGGACTATAGCGATGAGTTCATCGCTGACTTTCAATTAGTTTATAGTTGA
>ML777671.1:1715549-1725785 GCA_009831015.1 Picea engelmannii
GATTCTGGTTGGATAGAACAGTATTCATAGTACATGGATCATAAATGTAATTGGTATGCTTGGTATAAGAAAGGAAAAAAGAGGATGTTTCTATGCATTTTTCACTCACATTCTTTTTAAAAGTTTGATACCAGCTCTCACATAGATTGATATTGTACCTTACCTGTGGTTATGTTTAGATTGATATTGTACCTTACCTGTGGTTATGTTGATATAAACCAACATTGATAAAAGATATTCCTTTCACAAATCATATACATTCTTTTCGGTTCCAAACACAAGGTCATACTGATTTTAGTGATTCATGTTGGTTTTTTATTGATATAATACTTGCAAAATAATCAGTTGTATACATGACACTCACATATTTTGATACTAAATGCAAGTGGTAGCTTGGGTAGATATACATTGAGTTCAAAAGGGTTTGGCTATTTGCACGACACCAAGAAACATATCTTTCATATGTATACATACCTGCGTAATATGTTTTCTATAATATCATATATGTTTTTACTCCAGGTGGTTGGTAATGTTGTGATGTAACGTTGGCACATGATCTTGGTTGATGTGGCAGTTACTTGTCATGGTTTGATTGTTGTAAAGAGTGATGTGAAAACCATAATATTTTATGGCATATGATTTGGAGAATTTTCTCCCAAGCTCAGAGGCGATGTGCAGTTAATGCAGCCACCCCCGAGGATTTTTCGGGGTTTACCACCCTCGACCGTTGTTGTGAATGCTCAATTGGATTTTGACCAGGTGAACTGAGGGTTTAGGACTCTGAGGGTAAGCCTGGAAGTTGTGCAACCTCCCCCAACCATTCTTCCTGCTATTTAGCACATACATAGATAGGTATGAACGTTTGGCTCATTTCCCATATAATGATTATTCCTTTGCAAAAATAATTTTGGTTTTGGATCTACCTGATTGCATGCATGACTATTTGCTAATTCAAGTTCAAAATCTACTTATTGTTTTGAAAAAAAAGGCTATTGATGAAAGATAAATATTGTTGTTACTCCCACATGCCTATGAGTAATTGCAAAAGTTGTGGTGTTTCATTTTTGTTTAATGAAAAATGTTTAGTTTTAGTATCAAAGGGTATTCTTTAGAGATGGTGACATAATGATTTCATTAATATTTTGGTAAGTTTATGTTGAGTTAGATTGGTTTTCTTCATGTGATGGTATCTAAGATTGGAAGTATTTACTAAGCGTTGTTGTATTTGATTGTTGAGTTCAAACTCAGAACATTTGTATAGAGTATTATGAGTGCAATTTAGAACCTGGGTTCAAACTTCTTAAAAAAATCAGTAGCGTCTTGGGTTCATTTCTTCCATTGTCAATAACATGGATTAATAACTGAAGAGTAATGTTTTTATCTTGATCTTAAGAAATTTTGGTTGGCTGTCAGCGATCCTTGTTCGAAATTCTATCATTTTTCAAAATGATTGAAGGTTTTTCTCTACGATAATATGAAAGGTCGAAGTGTTCCAGTGAACTGGAACTTGAAAAAAATCATCACTTTTCAAAACCCTGTATCTTTAAATGCACCAGAAATCACTAAAAACAACTTATGCAGAGTCAAACATAAGCATTGAAGGGTTTTTGTTTTACATTTGAAAGAAAAATGTTTCTTTATTGAGGGTTCTTGGAATTTTTTTTATTCTGTTGATTGGTAACTAATTTGAGAAGGATTGATTGAAACCCTAGTCAAGAATGATTCTTACTATCACAAAGACCTCTATTGGGCTCAAAACCCTACTCGTCCCTTGAGGAAAGTTCGTTCATTCTGCCACTAATCATGGACAATGTTAATTAGAATGAATAATTTTGTTGTGAAAGAACTAGAGTGTTGGTGACAATATGGATTACTTTGACAAACATGAGCATCTATTAAATTTAAAGGAACTGCCGCATTTTATATGGGAATGTCTCAGAATTGATGTAGTTGGAAAGGTCGATCATATGCTCCAGGTTTTTATATTTTATGACAGTAAAAATTATTGATTCTGATTCACTCCATGTATATTCTCATCATGTCCATTATCTCTATTGTATATTATTTGAGAATAACCTTGCTATAAAAGGAAAACGGAAGGGAAGGCCTAGTATAGTTCAACATTGATGATTTTTATCAAGTTGATTGATATGGTTGGTAATTGGTAGCACTTCCATTATTATTTTCCCGTCATCAATTCAACCTTGTTCATTACAAACCCACTCCATTCTCCCAATTTCATGGTTTAGTCCAGTGCTCTAATTGAAAATTATTTGTAAACAAACGAAATCAAATTGAGTAATTGACATACCTACATGATGCATATTGTTATATGATACATAAATTTATGATGGGACAATGAATTCGAGCTAAGGAACGACGGATGTAATTGATTCCACACTTGATTATGCATAAAAATGGTGCTTATGTTCTAGAGTGCTTGCAAAAGTGATTCATTTTGAGTACATATCGTAGCATGTGTTGAGAACGATTTAAATAGAACTAATTATGGAGTAGAACAATCCATTAATCTTTCATAGTCATAATTTCCACTTTAGGTTTCATAGTCATAATTTTCACTTTAGGTTCAATAAAAATCCCTCCATGTATCTTGATATCCTTTAAAATTCCATGTTCAAAGTGGTCATTAGTTATGAAAAGAATTTGATGTTGACTATGGATGGTTTCTTGCATTATGTGTGTTGATCTGTAGAGCCAAATGTCTTAATTATTTCTATGAAAAGTGATTAGATGAGTAATTGGCCACTTGCTTTGTATTATAATCCATGTGTTGTGTTAGGATGAGATTATTCACTAGGCGTAGCCATAGAAGTACAAATAGAAAGTTGCAAGAACAAGAAGGCAACCTCCCAAAAATGAATATGGTTTTGATCTATTTTTATGATGTTATTGTTTGTTGATTTTGGACAACCTGGTTCATTATTATGATATTTGGACATCAACATGATTTTGGTTATTTAGGACAACAAACAAGTTTATTTTATGGAAATATTTTGGGAGTTACAAGGGGTACTATTGGTTCTTTGTGTTGATTTGTACATTGATGAGGTGGCATGTATATTTAAATTAAATTAAATGGAGGCACAAGGAGGTTTAATTTGAAAATTATATTAAAAGGAGATTAGGGTATCCCACCTAATAGTTCTATTACCCTTTATTATATTTATTATTATTATTATTATTACTTATAAAGTAATTGTCCCTAAATAACTAGGGTTGTTTAAAATAACTAAAGAGTAGTCGAAAAATTCCTCAACTACTTTGAAGGATAAAAGGTAAAGTAGAGCAAGGGTCAAGGGAGAAGAGAGATAGCAAGGAATGTTTTTGATAAAGGGTCAAGCTGAAGGTGGCAGGGCTTAGGATTAAGGAGCATCCATAATGGGCATGTTATGAAGAGTCAAGCATGGTGCTTTATGGCATGGTTGACTCAACATTATAAGTCTTCATTTTTACTTGTTCGAACATCTTAGTGTGTCAACAAATACCACCTAAGATTTCTAAGTGTATACCAATTGGTACACATTTTCCGAGAAATATGAAAATAATGTAATGGTTGTGACTTTATAATGATATTAATAAAATTCCGTTTCAGATTTGGTCTCACATTTTGGGTTTTTTCATTATGTTTTCAGATCTGTTACTTATTTATCTATTCAACATTTACTCATACATACAAACAAATTTTCAATATTTGATTTGATTTGATTTTTTTAGATGCAAATACATAAAAAAATATGCACCTGCCTCAACTACATATTGCTTGAAGGATTTGGTTGATCTTTTTGGCAAGTCTATAATCCGAGGGTTACAACCCCGCCTATCTTTCCTTATCCTAGCAAGATTCGAAAATGTGTGAAAGGGATTTCCATCCTTTTTCATCAATAGACTGTTTCTTCTTGGGGGGGGGGTCATCTAGGTGTAAATTGATGGTCAAACACTTCTTCCATAGTCTCAATATCATTCTCCATCTTGGTATTTTTTTTATCTATAATTTTTCAGGTCCTAAAATTTCAAGGTTGTTTTGAGGCTTTAAATGATGTTTTTTGGCCATTCATGGGATTGGGTTGGCCATGGATTTCTTAGGCTTGCAAAAAAATGTAATTATCAATTATATATTTCTAATGAGATAGTATGATCCTCAAATGGATACTGTATGCAAATGCACCCACACGAAGTTGACATGTCAACTAGACACCTAGGGGCCCACAATCCTTTTGGTGCTTCATCTCCTAAAGTTAGGGTTTTGGATATTTAGGGTATTCTCCTCTTAGGGCTTAGTACTTTATGTTAAAATTTCATTTCATCCTCTTGTAATTTATTTTTTCAAATGAGCATAGTTGACACCTCTCTCTTTATAAATAAGCTACCACCATTCTATCTAGTTTGTATTGCTTTGCATTTGATAGTATTTTCCTTTTTCCTTCATTAACAAAATTTGGGTTTCACTGTATTATTGTGCTCTCTACAATATTTCTCTATATGTGTTTGCATTCATATTCTCACATTTCATTTTGTTGTCTATCTAATCCATATCAAGTAAAAACTAATTTGACCTAAGTTCAAGAATGAGAGGTATGATGTTGAATAAATTATTATCATTAATGTGAATGGTAAATACGTACTCAAATATAAATGTGAATTTAATAAATAAAAAAGTGAAAAAGTTAAGTGGAAGTGAAGTTTCTGTAAAAGTGGAGTAAACATTAAAGTGGATTAAAAAAAAGTTAAGTGGAATTGCAGTTTACGTAAAAGTGGAGTAAACATGAAAGTGGATTAAAAAAACATTAAAAGTGAAAGTGGAGCTTATGTAAAAATGGAGTAAACATGAAAATAGATTAAAATATATAAAAATGAAAGTGCACATGATATTTGCACATAGATTTAAAACCCATGGTGGTATTTTACCCTTGGTATGTTAAAAAGTGAATTAAAAATTAAAAAAGGGGGTAAATTAATTATTATTTAATAAAAGTGATGACTTTTCAAAAGAACTTGACTTTTCATGTAAATATTATTTAAAGTATAAATGGAGAAGAAGGTTATAAGAAAAAAGTGTGTGTGTGTGTGTCTTTGTGTGTGTGAAAATGTAATATACTTATGCATACCATTTGAGGAGTGATGATTGAATATCATTCAAGGAGTGACGATTAAATATTAGCAAATATCAGATCTTGTGTTTTAGAAAAAAAATCTGGGATTCTAGCAAGCAAAACTAGTAAAGAAAGATCTAAGAAAAAAGTAGAAGCAATAAGATCTAGCGAAGATAATGTGAAAGAAGGAGAGAGCATCAACAAGATATGAAAAAAATGGAGTGAGTGTTGAGTTTCTATGGAGAAAGAAGAAGTAGTGAGTACATATCATATATGGTGAAAGAAAAAGTGACTAGCATAGAGGAGATTTGTTGAATATAGAAGAAGCAAGCATACCAATGAAAGAAATGAAAATCAAGACCTTTTAAGTAGGTTGGTTCATACATAACAAATAGTTGTGTGGATCAATTTCTCCTATAGTTCAGTGCCTACAAATAGTAGAGGGCATAGATGTCTTCTATAGGTTTGTGCCTACAAACAACAAAGGGGATCAATTTTTCCTGTATTTTGGTGCATACAAACAACAATGGGGATTGGTGTATTCAATACGTTGGTTCCTACAAACATTTGTAATTGTAGTTTGGTGCCTAAAAATTAATATTTTTTTTTTCTTTTCTCCCGAAATGGTTTCCAAGTTAAATATTATGTCCTCTAGTTGTTATATTTATGTGATTTATTCATTATGGTTTATGAATGTTAAAAGAAAAAATGCATCCTTATACTAATTCTCCCACCCCCACCCCACCCCTCTTAGTATAAATGTGTGATCAATAATTGGTATCATTTTTTTGTTCCTTCAAAAACAATCTAACCACAGGAAGGTAGGTCTCAGGAGCACACGTGGTCAGTCATTGAGGTTTCTCTCCAAACATGGTTCCATTGTTTAACGAAAAAAAATGTTCCTTCTAGAGTATAAGGATGCAAACATATCTAATGGCCCTTGCTTCTGATATTTGTGTTGATTAATTGGGTTGGTTTTCATTGATGTCAATCCTTGAAGCAAGTCTAATAACAACTTATGGTAGCCCTAATAGTATGATTAAGGGACTTAAGTTTGATTGATGTATAATGGTATGAAGTTTAATATATTTGCAAGTAAGAATATTCTAGATGGATAGTACATGTCATGCCATTTTCGATGATATGAAGAACATCATATAACTCCTCATGGTTAGAGATTTATGGCCTAGTGAAATGGAGAACCCTCGTGAGTTATCCAGAAGGTCAAAAAAGTCAAATTAATTTTAGAATCTCGTAGAAGAATTTAACTAGTCAAGTGGGTGAAACTAGGAGTTAGTCATGGGTTAAGTTGTTGCAATAAGAAAATAATTAAAAATAATTTAGTTGCAACTAGATGTGGAGAATTTACTATTTGTAGCAAAGTGAGTTAGAAGTGGACAAGTGGTTAGAAGTGGGTTATCCCTAAAAGAAACAAAGTGGGTTAAGTTGTTTATAAGGTAACCCCTTAAGGAAGCTACATGGAAGTATAAATAAGAGAGAAAGTCTCTCCTATTAGCACCTATTGAATATCATTAAATATCTATTTTGTGAAAGGTTATTTGGGCCAATTTTATTGATAGAGAAAAGTGTGGAATAAAATGTGTGGCAGGAAAAGTGCGGAAGAAAATGTAGTGTCCCCAAGGCCGAGCCCCGTTACAGATCATGTTATATGCAAAGAATTGTAAATATGTTCTATAGGCTGGTGAGCCAAGTTTAGTATAAGCTGTAGGCTTATGAGTTTTGTTAGGTCAGGGAGCCTAAGTGTTGAAGGCCAGGAGCCTGTTGATGTACTTGTATGTATGCAGGTCAATTAATAAAATATAAATACCGCCAGTGCAGACCGACCACGATGAAAGAGTGATGGGAAACTGAGCGTCCACAGAGTGGGCAAGGGATCAAGGGGCTGAAAGGTGGGAAAGGGGCTGAGTAAGAAGCCTAGGGGGCTTAGGCCTGGAATAATATTTTATTATTGTTCCTAAAAATCCATGTGCACATTCTTTTATCCTAAGTCCTTTTGCAGGACCCGTGAATCCCCAAGTGGTGGGAGAAAGGCGTACAGATGGAACACATGCAGTTCCCAGGGTGACAAGTGTCAACCCTGGTGCATGCAAATATAAGCCTTGAACTGAACCGTGGGTGGGGGACACTCCTCCATTCGGAACCGAATCTCTGTGTGTGGAACCAGTACGACCTCGACCAGATACCCTGATTCATCTCTGAAACCGTCAGCTGTGTTTGCCTGAGGAAAACCGTGTAATACCCTGTCCGGAGCTATGAGTCTGTGTTTGTTTTAGGCAACCCGGAAACGCATTCTGAACTAGAATTCCCTGTGCTGGACGCGAGTGGAAGCATCCTGTGATTGTATGGGAAAACTGAGCTAGCCTGTGTGTGAAGCTTGCTCTGAAATCATCATCGTGAGATCATCCTGTGATTGCCAAGTCAGTTGTTGGAAGCATTTGTCTGTGTTTCCTGTGGATTGTTGTGAACGCGCAGTACTGGACTGCGTGAGGCTTGTTGGCCTATGATCGACCCTTCCAGGTGAGGGAGTGCGAAGAGGGAGGAGAGGACTCCTGGAAGGAACCCTGTAGCTGCCATAGAGCCCGGAGAATTCCGGTCCGGCCTATTCCTGTAACCCAAGGTAAGGGAGACTGGCAGCCGAAGGACTGTCTAGGAGGACAGAGAAGGTGCACTCTCCTGGGGTGGAACAGGCATGTGGGGAATGAGGGTCTGTGGGCAGTGAGCGTGGGAGATTCCTAGGAGAGCTTCTTCCTGGTGAATGTGAATGTGTTATCTTCCCGTAACCTCAGCCTAGCCTAGGATTCTTTCTTTGGGGTGGAGCTCGGTCCCAGCTCGGGGGTGACCTATTGTTGAGCTGATGAACAGTGTGGTCTAAGGCTGGGAGGTTCATGGAAGGCCTTCTCTTGGTTGGTGATTTCTCCAGCTGATAAAAGATAAGTATTCTGAGTTATGTTTAACACATTTGGCATGACTGTGTTGTTCATGTATCATGTTTTCCACTGTGTAAATGAATTAATGATGAATGCTATGGAATGTTTAATTATAGCAGTACCCATATATTATACTCTGAGTTTTAAGTGTGTTTAATTGTGTTAAATGCATTTTCTTATAATTCCATGTACAGAATGGTAAACTGAGAGGTTGAGAAACCTGAGTAGTGAAGGGTACACTACAAATTGGTATCAGAGCAAAGGTTTCGACACTGAGCCTAGATGGGCCAGTAGAGCGGTCTTTGGACCGAGGGCGAGAGGAGACACTGTGTGTGGAGGACCAATTTCTGACCCTGGTATGACCAGGAGTGTATAGGAGTTACTTAACCATGGTTGTAAGCTCAGGAGGTTTAGCGGTGCTGTGAAAACCGCAGCTGGTATGGTTTATGACCACAGGGAGATGGGTCTCTACACCAATGGTGTTAGAACCGTTAGATTTGTTCGAAAGGGAAGACGAACCCTTGTAACCGTCAGATCTGGAGAACGTGCACAAGTTTTAAAGCCTTGGATACTGCACAGGAGTTTAAACTCGGGAGGATTGTGAGTCGTAAGATCCCTGTGGGATTACCCGTCAACCGTTCGAGTTGACAGAAGTTGCGCAGGACTTAAGTCCTCATGGGTAGAGGAGAAGTCCCGAAGAGGCGTCAGGATATTAGAACTCAAGAGAATCGAGACCCTGTGATTCTTGAAAACCCGAGGAGGGATCATAGCCATAAATCTTGGGAGGACACGTGTCAGAATCCTGGAGAGAGTCCGAACTCGGAGAATCGGAGTTCTCGAGCACGTAGAAATCTTGTCACACGAAATCACGATCCGCGAATTCGCGAAAAGATCTGGACCGTTTATATATGAGTGGACACGTGGCAGATATCTACACCATCGGGGAAAATCCCGACAAGGAGTAAATCCATCGGTGATTTAAGTTCATCGGGAAAGTCCCGATAGGAGAGTCATCCGTCGAAAATCGAGATTCGGGAAATCGGGAACCCCGGTGACGAGTGAGTCATACACTTTGAAACCCTGAACCCTGAAAACCCAACAAAATCATATGATTGTGGTCATATGAACGCAGGTCACATGGACCTGACTTGACTGCGAAGGGATAAAGCGAAAGGTGCATCGGCATATCGGGAATCGGGATATCGGAGAATCCGGAGACAAATGTTTCGAGCACGGGAAAATCGCGATACACGATTTCCCGATAAGGCTTAGGTGCGTGGGGCCACACGAACTGTCAGGAGGACAGGTGGAAGATTTATAGCAACAAGAGAAAGGACTGTTGACAAGTCAACGACTGGGACCCATCGGAGATCCCGTCAGAGCATGAGCATGATATTGAAATCGTCGAAACCCCGATGAGTGGTTTGATTAAGGTTATATAGTGTGGTTGTATGGTGAGGCTCTAGCCCGGAGGGCTAGCACGGACAGAGTCCATCGAAAATTGGGAAATCGGGATTTCCGCTGTCAAGCGTTTTGGCGCACTCATATTTGCGAAACCCCGAACTTCGATAAGGGATAAGGCCTGGGTCACGAGACAATGGTCACATCGGATAAGGCTTCTCTTGGAGGGCTAAGGCATATCAGATATCGGAGAGGCGGGATTTGCGAAGGCATGCGCCTGTTGACAGCGCAAGTGTCGAAACTCCGATAGGAGTAGTCACGAGAGGGAAACGGCCACGGTCTTGGTCCATGGTCATATGAGTCAAGGGCTAGGCTCAGGAGGGCTAGCACGTTAAAAGGGTCATCAGAGATCGGGAATCCGAGAGGATAGTAAACCTCGAAATCAGGAGTTGCGAAACTCCAAGACTGGAAGTCCCGAAATAACTGAATTGAATTTTCAGACACCCGAAAAACATAGAGCCATACAGAATTCAGAAAACTTCTGAAGTTGAAATAACTTTCGTTCTTGTTCTTATTAATTATGAATATTGTGGGTTATTCATGAAGTTTAATGGCCTGACAATTTTGAATTGAATTGCACAGTGTGTGTTCCGAATACAACAGAGGCCAAAACTCCAGATAATCAACACCAAGTATGGAGTGTGGGAGAATGCCAATTATCCCTGAAATGGAAGATGATCAAGAGGGAAAGGATGTTAACCAAGGAGTCGAAGGAT
>ML777671.1:1732060-1749788 GCA_009831015.1 Picea engelmannii
TGTGTTTGCCTGAGGAAAACTGTGTAATACCCTGTCCAGAGCTATGAGTCTGTGTCTGTTCTAGGCAACCTGGAAACGCATTCCGAACTAGAATTCCCTATGCTGGACTCGAGTGGAAGCATCCTGTGATTGTATGGGAAAACTGAGCTAGCCTGTGCGTGAAGCCTGCTTCGAAATCATCACCGTGAGATCATCCTGTGATTGCCAAGTCAGTTGTTGGAAGCATTTATCTGTGTTTCCTATGGATTGTTGTGAACGTGCAGTACTAGACTGCGTGAGGCTTGTTGGCCTGTGAGCGACCCCTGTAGCTGCCATAGAGCCTGGAGAATTCCGGTCCGGCCTGTTCCTGTAACCCAAGGTAAGGGAGACTGGCAGCCGAAGGACTGTCTAGGAGGACAGAGAAGGTGCACTCTCTTGGGGTGGAACAGGCATGTGGGGAATGAGGGTCTGTGGGCAGTGAGCGTGGGAGATTCCTAGGAGAGCTTCTGCCTGGTGAATGTGAATGTGTTATCTTCCCGTAACCTTAGCCTAGCCTAGGATTCTTGCCTTGGGGTGGAGGTCTATCCCAGCTCGGGGGTGACCTACTGTTGAGCTGATGAACAGTGTGGTCTAAGGCTGGGAGGTTCGTGGAAGGCCTTCTCTTGGTTCGTGATTTCTCCAGCTGATAAAAGATAAGTATTCTGAGTTATGTTTAACACATTTGGCATGACTGTGTTGTTCATGTATCATGTTTTCTGCTGTGTAAATGAATTAATGATGAATTCTATGGAATGTTTAATTATAGCACTACCCATATATTATACTCTGAGTTTTAAGTGTGTTTAATTGTGTTAAATGCATTTGCTTATAATTCCATGTACACAATGGTAAACTGAGAGGTTGGGAAACCTGAGTAGTGAAGGGTACACTACATAAAAAGTGCGACAAAAAAAGTGCGGTAGGAAAACTGCAGTAGACAAATCATGGCAGGAAAAGTGCGAAATAAAATGTGTGGAAAAAAGGTGTGGCAGGAAAATTGCGGTAGAAAAACCACAGCAGAAAAAGTGTGGCAGAAAAATCGTAGTAGAAAAAGTGCAGCAGAAAAATCGCGACGGAAAAAGTGTCGCAGAAAAATCAGGGCAACAGAATCATGGCAACAAAACCGCGGCAACATAAGGCTACAAGAAGAAAAAATGTATGGTTTTTATATGTGTATTGTTGAATTTATGAATTTGGTTTAGGGTTTTCCTAGTAAATATGTTGGATGCACTCTTAGAAGTTTAGGGCTTGTTGTAGAGTTGATTTGAGGCAGATCTACTAAAGTTTAGTATTGGTTCATGTTTGAGGGATTTTGGTTGAGGTATGTTGCTTAAGTTATTGGTATAGATAGAGGTTGTATAATAATGAGGTTCTAGCACATGGTTTGAGGTACAAACTTTTTGTATAATGTTTGAGGTATATGTGATCATATCAGATTGGTTGATGAGTATACAGTGACAAATTTCTCAGTGATAGATTTGACAAAACAAGTTGTGACAATGAAATATTCAGTTTCTACATTTGACACATATATCTCAGGGTGATTAGATGGGGCAAGGATATGTGGTTGTAGCCACCTTCCGATTGTAGTCGGAGAACATAGGCGGTTGTAGCCTCCTTCTGGTTGTAGACAGAGAATTGGGGAGTTGGAGCTTCCCTCAGGTTGTAGCCTGAAAATAGGGGGTCATAGATTCCTTCTAGTTGCAGCTAGAAAGAAAAGGAAGTTGGTTCTTCCAATGAATGTAATTCTTAAAGGAAAAAAAAATAAAAAAAAAACATTATGTGGTTTTCTCCCGCATTGGGTTTCCAGGTAAAAAATATTGATGTACTTTGTATGTTTATGATTGTTCATTTGTTCATGGTTTATTTAGTCTGCACTTATTGGATGGTATTGATATATTGATCATAAATATAAATAACACTTACATACTATGGTTAAAAGGATTAAAAATCTCTATTACCGATTCAACACCCTCTCAGTAATCCAACAATTTGGTAATCATTCGTTATTGGTTATACAACCTCCAAAACTCTGCCAACAGATATAGTCGGGAAAAGGCTAGTGAAAATGATGCAAAATCCATGAATGTCATCTTGTACAGACTATTATAATAAGAGTGTGTCAAAGTAATGCATCACAAATCAACGAAAGAAATTTGGGAAAAACTTCAAAACATCCATGAAGGAGACATCAAGATCAAGAAGGTTAAGATCCAAAATCATAGAAGATAGTTCAAGAGTCTGAATATGAAAGACAAAGAAAATGTTTCACCTATCTCCTCTATGAGGACGAAATTGTCAACACCATTAGAGGACTTAGTGAAATAGTTGTAGAACCAATGATTGTGAAAAAGGTGTCAAGGTCACTCCTCTTAAGATTTGATGCCAAAGTCTCTTCCATTGAGGAAATGAAGGATCTTTATCAATTAACAATGGATGAATTTCATGGGATCCTCACTACATATGAAGTGAGGAATGAAAAATAAAAACCATAAAAATGGAAATGAAGTTTCAAATCCTCAAAGACGATGAAGAAAAAAGAGAAGAAATCAAGTGATTGTTCCAACTGTGAATTAGATGCAAAGGGAGAAAATTTCGTGAGAAAGATAAAAAAGGGATATGGAAAATACAAAGGTAAGTTTCCATTTAAATACTTTAATTATGGAAAAGTAGGACATTTTTCTACTAAGTTTCCATATGGAAAAAATGAAAGTGATAATGAAGAAGACTATAATGTAAAGAGAAAACATCAACACAAAAATAGCCAAAAATATGACAACCATGAAAAGAAGAAGAACTCTTATAAGTAGAATAAGAACCTTTAGTCAAAAGGGGTTAGTGACTTGTATGAAGAAAGTAGTCAAATAAGTTCTGATTATGATAGAGAAGAAACTCTTTTTATGGAAATCAAAACATAAATTGATGCAACAAAGGAAAAGAAATGATGGATTCAGAAGAAGAGGAAAACTTTGAAACATATGGAGAAGTGTATTTTCAAGAAGAACTCCTCTGTGCCTTAAGAGAAATAAAGAATCTAAGTAAAATGAATTTGAAACAAAAGGAGAAAATGAAAAAATATGAAGAAGAGGATTGTGATTCAAAAGCCAAAATGTCACAAAGCCTTGAAAAATAAGAAAAGACCATCATAAGACTAAATGTTCAATTAGAAAAGGAAAGGAGGACAAAACAAGTAGTGAGAATCCAATTGGGGAAAAAGGAAGAAAATTGCTAAGAGATAGAATATGATCTTGTTTCCTTAAGAAAGGATTTAGAAAAGTGAACTTCTCAATTGAACAAAAGCTTGAAGTTTGAAAAGAGTACTGAAATATTAGATGATGTCATCAATTTTCAAAGGTCTCTATTCATTGAGATTGGTCTTCAATATAATGTTTTTGTTTGCTCCCTACCTACACCTAATCTTTCTAGAACCAAGGAAGTTAAATTTTTTGTAGGAGGAGTTCAAACTGATTTTATAAAAGAACAAACTACTATTGATTGTGTCGAACAAATTGATGAGATACATGCACATCACATGCCAACAATTGAACATGTTGTTACAAATGAAATTATTTTTTATATGTTGGGTTGGTCTACTCTTGTTAGTGAACCTGACACTAAGACCACTTCCTATGATCTGCCAACGAAAAAATATCTTCCCTATCACCATCCTCAAAATTGAAGGAATGGAAATCATGCTTTCAAATATTTGCAAAAGAGGCGTGAAAGTCATAATTGTGGAATAGTGTTGACTAGTAGGACAGATTGTGGTTGGATTTATGGATGGTCATGGAATCATTTGAACATATGTTTGAGGAATTCATATCATTGTGTATCATTGATTGTACAGTTATGCAATGCTTCTTTTACTTACTGACGATCTCCTTGGAAGTGGTCGACTAGGAATTGACCCAACATCATGACAGTCAAATAGAGTTTCAACTAGGTTATCCATACACTGGAATTTTTGAAAAGAACTATTACCGCTACCTATTGATCCCTCAAGGGGGAATAATTGAAGTTGTTGATATGTGAAACCAACTCATGTCTTCTTGTTGGCTCAACTATTTTTTGTTGAATTGACTTGGATTTGTTGAGACCAACCCAACCATGTTTGACTCTTGTTGGAGATGTACTACTACTTATGATGGATACAAAGATTGTTTGGATTGACATAGACTGATTATCTCTCATTATTGGTGACAATGTTCAAACTTCTTCAGGAGTGCTGATGGAAGAAAAAGTGCAAGTGGAGGACATTGTATTTTTGGGAGCATGCTTATAATTTTCATTCAATATTCTAAACATTACTTCTTCAGACCTTGAATGTTTTTTGATAGTTGGGAATGAAATTTGACAACAAATATACACATTTGTCCAAGGAAACCTTAGAAGCCTTTGTGAGTGATGTATGGAACTTTGGAAGTTGGCATGTTTTGAGGTATCTACTGTGCAAAATAAAATACAAGTCCGCATATATATTATGTATGTTGTGATCATTATTGACCATGTTTAGGAATGTTTTTTTGAAGGAAAAATGGATGATGGTTTGATGACATTCAAGAACTACCAAACCAACAACATACACGTGGCAGTGGAATATCCATTAGAATATATGAAGGCACATAGTAGCTTGAATATTTAAAGCACATGGAGATATGATAAGTTGTAGATGGACATTTTTTTGAATAACAATAGACCATTCATTTTTTAGTAGTAGATTGTGAGAAAATGTTGAAGCTATTAGCACTAGAATTCACCTCATGATTGCAGAGGAGGTAAGACCAATACCCATTAGTTTGTATGTCACAATGAATAAGTTTCAAGAGGTAAAATGGGCGTAGACCCAGGATAATATCATTTTAACTCAGAAAACTGGACCAATGTGCACATGCAGTTGAGGCCTCGGTTCAACTTCATTCAGTAAGTTGTAGTAAGGGTGAGTATGAGGAAGAACTTAAGGAGAAAATATAAAGTTATGCTATGGACATCGGGTATTCCAGTAGCCTGAGGAAAAGAATCAAATACAAGATCCTATTGGATTCAAAACTTCAGGAAACTCAAGAACATTAACGACAACACTGCAATCAAACATACATTACAATATAGTTGAAAAACAATCCATGTGAATCCTTCAATCACAAAATCTTTAGTATCAGAGGAAAATAAGATGAAAAGAAGATGAATTTCATTAAACGAGAATTCTCAGATCAGAATACATAACGGAGAACCAGAAACTTCATCAAAAGTTTACAATCCAGGAGCCTAGCTCAACCATCGACCATAAAAAAATATCAAAACTAATTATTTATACTCAGAACAATTCGCCACTACCGGGAGTGTGACCTGGCCACTATAATCAAAGATTTGTGTCTGCATATTATCTATCATACTGTGTAGTCATTCTTCTATTAGACACGAGCTCAGATCAACATGGGTTTTAAAGGAAAATCTGTCCATGGGAAACTTCAGACTGATAGTCTGCCTCCATGACCAGTTCTTCCATGCTTTCTATTTATGGAGTGAAATGAGTCTTCAATCACCACTCCATTTTCCTTGATTACTTTCATTGAGATTAGGGCAGGGCTAATGTCCCAAAAACTTCCATGCATAGTTAATGATTCTTCGAGCTTCATCCAACATTTTGAAACCATGGTGGTATAGCTCTTTAATGAACACAGACAACCCAAACATTTGGTGCAGGTCTTCATGAAATAAACACCCTTTCCTTTGCACTCCCATAGCTCTTGGTGTTAGCCTCTTCTTCATGTGACCCGGAGCCACAACCTGGCGCTTAACTCCCGAGTGCTTTGCGATTTAGCACTTCGTGAGGTCGACGCTTTTCCCTTTTCCAATTTCTCGAATCTCAAACTAGTGATTCGCTTATCTGTTGCCACGTCCCTCCTTCCATTGGACAACCATGATCTCTTCCTCGGAACTCCACCTCGGTCGGCTTCGCATAATGGGCACCAATGTTTCCTCCCATATCCACTTTCCACATGACCTCGGGCCATGACCCGACACGTATCTTCAAAGTTCTTTGGGATTTTTATTTTCAGGACTTTGAAAGATAGCTCCCTTAAAAACCCTTGATTCACGAAACTGCAAATCCACTGATCCGATGCCACGTGTTCCTATGAATCAGACGGCCCAGATAATTTCGACACTTCGGGACCTCGAGCCCTGGGGCCTTCGACATTTCGAGACTCAGAAAATTTGCGCATTCCTCACTCCAGTTTTCCTTAAATGTCTTTCTCCACTACTCGGATATGGTGCCATGCTTGCCTCTGAATTGGACGATCCATGCTAATTTCAGGTTTCGAGAGTTCGGACCTTTGACGAGCAACTTTAACAATATTCTGAACTCCCGATTCCCGTGATTATTTTCCACCGTTGATCTATCCCGATGAGATCTACGACCTAGATTAAATCTTTTCTCGGCCTTTGATCTCGGCCCTTTGCCCCAGCACTAAACTTTGAGTAACCTTCATATTTTGAACACTCGTGAACTGTCGATCTAAACTCCACATGGACTCTCAGTCATTGGAAGTTGAAATCACCTTTTTGCTTGATTCATGTCTTGAATGGGTCCCTCTGAATGTTGCGCCTTGAGCCCATCACTGCGGCCTGTATCAACGAAGACTTGGATGATTGGTTGGGGGTCTCGGAAAGACAAAGGATGAGTGACTGAGACAAAGAGGAAAGTGATGAACCTTAGAGAAATAGAAAAGTTTAGGGCCAAGAATTCTCAGATAATACAACAAGGAAAAATAAGGCATTCAAACAAATGAGGGAAAATAGAGAAAAATTTAGAAGTCGAAGGGGAACAACTTGAGATTTTGTCTGTGAAAAGGAGAGAGATAGGGAGAAATTATAGACTTAGGTAGAAACCAAAAACCCACAAGACTCTGACAAGTTCATGTGATAAAAAAAGGCAGTCAATCCTATCAGTTATGAATAACTAATAGTACTGAGTGAAACATATAGCATGTCTTTGGAATATTTTTAATAAGTAGAAAAAGGAGAAGTTCAAGAGAGTGACAATAAAATAGAGAAGACTCGAAAATTACAACAAGAAAATATATTACATTTGGAGGAGTTGTACTTCAGAAATCTACAAGAGAAAGCACAATCTAAGGGGGAGCATCAGAATAAAAGGAACTATGCAGGAAAAGATGAAGCATATTCCCATAAATTACCACTTCCTAATATGAAAAGGTAACCAGATTAAGTTTCAAGATAGAATACATTACCGCTAGGGAACAAGTTTCAAATACTTTTACCAAACCCCTTCACATATTAACATTTGAATATCTCAGATAGAGGCTAGGAGTGACATCCCTCTTATCTTGTCAGTGAAGAAGCTCAAATAATGGGGATCATACCTAGCCATTGATGTCAAATGGGGATAATTATAGATAGGGGGAGAGTTGTTGATAGGGGTAGGAGAATTATAGATAGGGAGAATTGCATACAAGGGATAATTATTTATATTTCTAGAAGAGGATGTGTTTTTGAGTACATGGTTTCCATCAATGACAAAGGGGGAGATTTTTAAATAAATTATTGTCATTGATGTTAATGGTGATTAAGCATTCAAATATAAATGTGACTTTAATAAATACAAAGTGGAAAAGTTAAGTGGAAGTGGAGTTTAAGTAAAAGTGGAGTAAACATGAAAGTGGATTAAAAAAAAGTTAAGTGGAAGTGGAGTTTATGTAAAAGTGAAGTAAACATGAAAGTGGAGTTTTAAAATTGGAGTAAACATGAAAATGAAAAGGTAAAAGTGAAAGTGCACATGGTATTTTCACATAGATTTAAATCCCATTGTGGTATTTTACCCATGGTACGTTAAAAAGTGAATTAAAAATTAAAAATAGAGAAAATTAATTATTATTTAAAAAAAGTCGTGTGTTTTCAAAAGAACATGAATTTTCATGTAAATATTATGGTAAAGTATAAAAGGAGAACATGGTTATGAGAAAAAAGTGTGTGTGTGTGTGTGTGAAAATGTAATATTCTTATGCATACCATTTGAGGAGTGATGATTGAATATCATTGAAGGAGCAACGAGTAAATATTAGTGAATATTATATATGGTGTTATAACAAATAAATATGTCATTCTAGCAAGAAAGGATGGTAAAGGAAGATCTAAGGAAGAAGTAAAAGAAAGAAGATTTGAGGAAGGAAGAGCAAAATTAGAAGGAGAAAGTATTGAGAAGATTTGAAAGAAACAAAGGAGTGAGTGTCAAGATGATCTGGAGAAAGAAAACATAGCGAGTGCAGAGAAAATCAGGTGAAAGTAGAAGTAACAATCACATAGGAGATTTGTTAGACAGAAGAAGAAAAAAGAACAGTGAAGGAAATGCAATTGAAGAACTTGTATGTAGGTTTGTGCCTACATTACAAACAATTGTGGGGACCAGTGTCTCCTATAGGTCGGTTCCTAAAAACAATAGAAGGGATCAATGTCTCATGTAGGTCAGTTTCTACAAACAACATAGGTGATCAATTTCTCCTGTAGGTTGGTGCCTACAAACAATAGAGGGGATTGGTGTATCATGTAGGTCAATGATTACAAATAACAAAGGGGATCATTATCTCCTATAGGTTGGTTCCTACAAAAAACAGTGGGGATTGATGTCTCCAGTAGGTTGGTGCCTACAAAAATTTGTAACTATAGGTTGGTGCATACAAATTAATAAAAAAAAGTTTCAATGGTTTTCTCCTGAAAGGGTTTCCACATTAAATATTGTGTTGTCTGGTTGTTATATTTATGTGAGTGCTTCATTATGGTTTATGAATATTAAAAAGAAAAATATATCTTTATATCGGTTCAACCGCCACCCTCTTACTATAAGTGTGTGCTCAACATCTAGGTAGTTAACGATGGTATTTACTTTACACCCATGGGTTGAGACCAAGATGAACCTTCTCTCCTTTACAATCCTCTATATTAACTAGTTTCCAATTAGGGGAGAAGTTACAATGGTGGATTTCCATCTGCTGCAAGAGGAATGAGTTTTATTATTTGGGGTGAAAATAAAGTCTTCAATAGAGATATGGATGATATATATTTGTCCTTCATTACGTATGCCCATAAATTGTTTCCTTGTACGAGTATGCATACATTATTGGCTTCCGGGTTTTGGGAAAAAGGAAAAAATGTTGAGGCCTTAACCTCCTTGATTTTTAGGGATGGACAGGTTTCTCTTAGAGACGAAATCCATTCCTTTCTTCTCCTAGTTCCCTACGAATATGAATTTATAGAAAAGATGGTGAATTTTTTCTAGGATCCCTTTCATGATCAAAGTCAGAGACATCCAATAAAATGAAATGCCCTCAAAGACATATTTTGTGAGGACAAGAAAACCACCACGAGAACCATTTATTGCAGCATGGGTTTACCATTTTTTCAATCGTGGCTATAAGGAATCACCAATATTCCTTCAAGCACAAATTTTATTTTATGTGAAAACCAAGATAGTTGAGGTTGACCTCAAAGGCCATGGTCAAGAAGGGGAATTTTTGGGAAATGTAGATATTTTAATGCTCAAAGAGACCCCAACTTATAATCAAGGACCTGGAGGAGTTTATAACCATTAACATGGTAGTGAAAAATAGATAAAGGATATCTTTGATCTTATCCACCATGTGTTTTTAGACATCACAAAAAAATTAAGATGTCATTGACAAAAAGTAAATGTGAATCATAACATTGATTGCTAATTAGGATACCTTTGAAAGTGTCATTTGTTGTAGCTTCCTTGAGACCTATGCTTAATCCTTCTGCTACTAGGAGGAATAGAAGGATGGATAGAGGAAAATCTTGGTGAGTTGCTTTTTCATAATTGGAGAATGGTTGTAAATGTGTTGAACCTGCATAGAATAGATCTAGCTAGGAATTTACATACACAGTTGCAGAGAAAATTTGAGAAAAGAGAAGCAAAAGAGAAAGAATGGAAGAATTCTCATTAACCAAATGAATGAATGATAATTTACACATGATATACTCTGTATAACTCAACTAATGCACACTAGAGGAAAATCCAATGCACCATAGTGGTGGTATAGAGTGAGATGGACACACACCAACAATTAGAAGAGTAAAGTGCGACCTAGTCTAGTATCTCAAGAAGTTACGAGAGTGAACTTCCACCTAGTCTGAGTTAACTAGTCTCGCAGTCTTCAGTTAACTGACTAAAATAGAGTGAAGTGAGGAGGAGATCATGGAATCATGATTAATGTACTAGTCTAGTTATGATCCTAAGGACAATGTGCATTATTTGGTGATTATCCCAATGTTGCATGGTGATAATCGCTATGTGGCATCTAGACTCCACTCAACTGATCAAACTGAAGTGTGAACTAAAGAGAATATTATCCTAGAGGAATATTCTCCCTAAAATATAGGATATTGAATAGTGACTAATAAACATAGGGAAAACCTTAGGAAAAATAAATCCTAGGTGTGTGTGAAGTATCTCCAACACCCCCCCTGAACATCACTATGGGGAAAATAGGGAATCGGTCCTGGAAACAAGGCCATGTTATGTACCCAAATACAAAAGATACACTTAAATAAAAAAGAAAAGAGGTAAAACCCCATGGGAACCCCCCCCTCCCCCTCGAAGTACAATGTATGTAAAAATAAGAACTAACAGTTGCTAGGAAACTATGCCCTTCACTCAAAGATGATTTCACATAGAATGAAACTTCTACTCAATGAAGGTCTTGGTGAAGATGTATGCAATCTATTATGTTGAAGGGAAAAAATGAAGGTTGGTTATCCCCTAGTGTACTAGGTCTCAGATGTAGTGCATGTGGATCTCGATGTGCTTCACCCACTGCCTCTGAAATGGTTCTGTGCAGAACTTCAGAGTTCTCTAGTTGTCACACCAGATGACGATTGGTTGTTGAAGCTGAATGCCCAACTCAGTGATAAAATGTTGTAGCCACATAGATGGAATGGTTATCTTAACTACCCCTATACTCTTCCTCGACTGAAGATAGAGCAATAACTTCCTGCTTCTTGCTTGACCAACATATAGGCCTAGAACCAAGACTGAGTGAGTAACCAGATGTGGAATTGCGATTAATGCTATTGCCAGCCTAGTCAGAATCATTGAACTAGATGAGGTCCAATGTATATTTTTTCTGAATAGTGAATCCAAAAGGTGATGGTGCTCGGTACTTATCAAAGGATATGCTTTGCATCCTTCCAATGTAGATCATGTGGCTCCTGCATGAACCTGAAGATTTCTCCAACTACATAGGAGAGGTCTAGTTTGGAGTGTGTGAGATACAACAACCTCTCCACTAACTATTTGTATAGTGTGTTTTCAACTAGTGGAGTGTCCCAACCATCCTGAAGTATGACTCCTGATAGGAAAGGAGTCGGGGAAGACTTGGAGTCAGTCATGTGAAATATCTCAAGGAGATCTAGTGCATACTGTTGGGTATGTGTTATATTCTTTGCACGAGTATTAGTGTGTATGCGTTGCACCAGGCATGCCTCCCCAAATTTTTTTATGCCTCAGGAAACATGTCACATATTTAGCTGGTTTTTTGGTGCATGGTTTCTTTGCCAATGGTTTTCTATTTCTAGTTAAGGAATTAGGGTTGTTGACTAGTCCAGGTCATTGGGTTAGGGTTTTGGATACCACTAGCTCCTATATGTATATTTTATTGTAAACAATGTATCACAATGATGAATGAATATAGAATATGTTTATTTTCCCAGTTTGGGTTTCCAGGGGAAAAATCTCTATGTAATGTTTATATTTTCCATTGTGTCTTTTTTGTTCTTTTACTGAAAATATGTTTGCAGTAAATATTGTACAAGTTTAGAATCTACATTTGGTATCAGAGCTTTATTGGATTCAGGGGGATGCCTTTGTGGTCAAGGGTTTGGCTTGGGACTGCAATAAGACTTGTTACAGTGGAAGATCTGTGGTATTGATTTTTCAAGTGAAAAGAAATGGCAAGGAATTCGAAGCTGGAGATTGAGAAGTTTAATGGGAAAAATTTTGAGCTGTGGAAGATCAAGATGGAATATATGTTGGTGGACAGATATCAGTGGATCACGGTAGATACAAGTACTTCACCTACAGGAAATTCTACAGATGACTGGAAAAAGTTGGATCGGAAGGCAAAGAGCACAATCTGACTGTGTTTCTCGGATTCAATATTACTGAATGTGTTAGAGGAAGATACAACCAAGGATTTATGGGATAAATTGGGGAATTTGTATCAGGCTAACTCCCTAGTGAATAAAATATTCCTAAGAAATACTGTGAGAGATGGAGACTCAGTGGCAGAGCATTTGAATGCCTTCAATACTGTGGTAAGTCAGTTAGTATCTATTGAGATTAAAATTTCAGATGAAGATAAATGTATCAGTTTATTGTGTTCTTTACCAGACTCGTGGGATGGTCTGGTTGTGACCATAGGTAGTAATACAAATTCCTTGAAGTTTGATGAAGTGGTCTCATCTTTGTTGTCGGAGGACATGAGACGGAAGAATATGGAAGGACAAAGCACATAAACATTATTTGCAAGAGGTCATTCCTAGGAAAGAAATAGATCTATGTTCTCAAGTGGGAGATCTAAGTATAAGGGTAGATCTAAATCTCTCGAAAAGTTTGTAATGGTATATTGGAGATGTGGAAAATAAGGGCACTATAAGAAGCAGTGTAGATCCAAAGTTGAGGAAAAGAAGGGATCTGAAGAATATCCTTCTACAGAAGAAAAGACTTCTAAGGAAGAAGGAGGGGATCTGTACTTAGCGTCTTCAAGAACACATGCAGATCAAGAAGCATGGTTGGTTGATGTTGGTGCATCCTTTCATATGACTCCCGACAGGGAGTGGTTCTGCGAATATGAAAGGTATGATGGAGGTAATGTTTTATTAGGTGATGATTCGACAACTAGAATCATAGGATGAGGAAAATTCAAGTTGAGGCTCATAGATGGAAGGTTTAGAACACTGCCTGGTGTTCTAGACATCCCTGGTTTGGCCAGAAATTTGATTTATGTAAGAAAAATGGATGATGCAGGGGTAAAAACAATATTTGAAAAGGAAACCTGCAGGATGGTTCAAGGAGAAATGGTATTGTTGAAGGGAGTTCGGTTTGGAAATATGTATAAGCTGCAAGGAAGCACTATTAGTGATGGGTGTAATAGTTCCATTGTTCCCAATATTGTATTTGAAGAAGAAAGAACTCCTACAGTCTCTAGATAAAAGGTTATGATGTGGCATCAAACATTGGGGCATATCAGAGAGAAGGGTCTTCCACTACTACACCGTAAAGGTATGGTTGAAGGTATGTCTAATTTCTCTTTGGATTTTGATTTCTGTGAACAATGTCTATATGGGAAGAAGAATTGGGTAAGATTACCCTCTGGTGCAATGAGGGAAGAAAGAATTTTACAGTTAGTTCACAGTGATGTTTTTGGACTTGTGTTGGTCCCATCATTAGGAAAATATGTGTACTATGTCTCTTTTATAGATGAATTCTCGAGGAATACTTGGATATATTTACTCAAGAAGAAATCTGAAGTCTTTGAGAGGTTTAAAGAGTTTAAGTCTCTTGTTTAGAATCAAATAGAGAAAAGAATTAAGGTGTTGAGGATAGATAATGGTGGAGAGTTCTACGGGAATGAATTTGAAGAATTTTGTAAGAAGTGTGGTATAGCCAGGAAGAAGACTACTCCATATACACCTCAGCAGAATGGAGTTGTATAAAATATGAACATGACAATAATGGAAAAAGCAAGGTGCATGCTCAATGGTGTTGGGTTAGGGAAAGAATACTGGGCAGAGGCAATGGGTATTGCATGTTACCTTGTCAATAGATTGTTGGACAACTGAGAGGGGGGGGGGTTGAATCAGTTGTTTCCATGCTTAAACAATTATGGTTCTTTTAAACTTTTTGTAGAGACTCTGAATGATAATCACAATAATGCAGGGAAATAAACAAGGGCACTTTCATCATCATTCACATATATGAGAAACACAGAAACAAATATTTCCCGAGGAAACCCATGCAGGATAAAAACCCTCTTTTCTTTTATATGATAAGTAATGGTTACATTCTTTACAGTATCATACATATGAGCACCAACTCATAATGAGGCTACAACCTCAGCTTTGCAAGCTACAACTTGCCGAGATCACCAACTCTCTATTTTATCTAACACCAACTAGAAGGAAGCACCGACTCCCTGGTTTTTCTAGCACCAACTAGAAGGAAGCACCAACTCCCTGTGTTCAAGAACCCACTTGAACCTCTGAGGACAACAGTCCTCCCTAGCACCTCCCAACCACCCTGAAATATAAATCTTTGCTACTAAATTTATTACAATGATATGATGTTTGATGATGGCCTACTTGACTTATCATTGTTCTGCTCCACTTCATTGCTCTGTCTGCCTTATTGCCTTTCTTCTTAGATCATTTGCACTGTCTGTTCTCCTGCTTTTTAAGCTCTGTGCGCCATACCCATTCTTTGCATAGATCCTCTTTTGTTTAATTCAGCTACTGCACTCTGATTCTTCTTCACACATGAATCACCCCAGCAAACTCCAATAGCAACCGCAAATTCCCACAACAACAACAACATAATCTCTTCTCTGTATCGTGTATTTATTGCTTCTTTGTACTTTGTGCATGTAATGTTCTCCATTCCTCTGCATGCTTCAACCGCGTCAATCTTCTCCACCTCTCGAGTGCTCTGCGAGATCAACATCGTAACTCTTCAGCTTCTCTGGCTGAAACATTCAGTGGTTTCTGGCAGTTTCACTGTTGTATGCAACAATAGCCCTGCGATCAATCCTTGATTAAACGGTTCAGATCAAATTGGGATTTCATATATCGCGATTTCGGCACTCTCGACGTTCATAGTCTTAGTCACTTACAAATCCCGTGACCAAGGGCTGTGACCACAGCCTTATGTCTCTCTATCGGGGTTTTGGCCTTTCTCGAGCTTTAGCCCCTTCCGGCTACACAATGGTCCATGTGACCTACGATCATGTGACCTTGGTCTTATTACTCCATCGGAGTTTCGACACTTGCGATGACATAATGTTTATATCCACGGGATTCGCGATTTCCCGATTCACGATGCGCTTCATCCCTCCTGGCTGAGCCCTGGTCCACGTGACCGTTACCCGTGACCGCAGCCTTATCCCATCGGGGCTACGGGGTTTGTGATGCCAAGATGCACAAATCAAAGGGACTCTCGGTATGCTGAATCCCGATGTGCTCCTTATCTTTGACAGCTGGCCTTCACTATGCCATCGTCCTCCTTTTTTGTTGTGCTGACAGCTTCCCCCCACTCATCGGGGTTTCGTGGATTGCGATTCTGTCTTGCAAAAAACTCTTGTCAACGGGATCCCCGATTTCCCGATGAACAAAATGTCGATCAATGATTTTCCTATCGGGCCTCTTCCCAATGGCACCTATCTCATCCCACGTGTCCTTCCAGATGGACAGTCCCGATTCCTCCGGGATTTCGAGACTTTCGATGTCTTGTTTCCTTCGACCTCAGGAACTCTGATTTCCCGATGGCCAATATGCCAACGACGCCTTGATCTTTGACACCTGTCCCTCAGATGGACGGTCCCGATCCCTCCGGTATTTCGAGACTTTCGATGTCAAGTGACTTTTTCATTTCAAAGTCCCGATCACCGATGCCTCTGCTGACGTCACACGTGGTTTGACACGTGTTAAATATTGCCATGTGTCACTTTGATTTGTTACCCATATGTGCCTGAATTGTTGAATCAGTCTGACACTTGTCACTACCTGGTTGTGCCACGTGTTGCTTTGCTGACGTGGTCTGTTGACATGGGTCGAGTCGATGGTCTAGATCATATCTTTATCTGACGGTTCAGGTTCAGTCGGGATTTCACTCATCGCGATTTCAGGGTTTGTGATGTCAATGAATTTTGACATATCCAACTCGCGATTCTCAAAACTCCAATGGCTAGGCTCCTGGTCCATATGACCGTTATCCCCATGACCGCAGCCAAACCTCCTTACACTTTAAAGACCGTACGGGTTCTCCTCGATCCAACGGTGGTCGAGTCCTGCGCTTGGTTCTAACATCTGAGATTTGTCCTCCTTTTTAGTGTGCTTTTCTTGTCTATAATTAGATCTGACGGTCAACGTTCTGTCGAGACTTCACCTTGGCATTTCCTGATGGTAAATCTCGTGCATCTCTGGTCCGATCTGATGGCTGACGGGATTTCTGACCAACGGCTGTGGATCTTTGTCTTCCTTCTCCTCCGTTGTGGATCCTTGAGCCTTGTTGAGCGTGTTTTCCTCAACGTTGTTTCTCCTGAGATTTCACGTCCGAATCCCCAAGGGATTTTATCCTCCTTATCCTTCCATCACCACTATTTGTAGTTGCCATCAATGACAAGCATACTACTTGTTAAACATTTGCCAACAATCTCCCCCTTTGGCATTGATGGCAACTACTACACCCCCGAATTATTTTCCCCCCCTTTGACATCAATGTCAAAGAAGAGACATGCTCCACCTGAGCTATTAGATAATCAAACAATACAAGTCTCCCCCTAACAAGATGGACTCTTTTAGTGTGAAATGAAATGACACCCAGCTTCTGTCTGAGATATTCAAATGGTGTCTTGGCTAGGGGTTTAGTAAAGATGTCTACAATTTGTTCTGTAGTGGGAATGTATTGGACCTGAACAATCTGATTGGTGACCTGTTCTCTCAGAAAATGATATTTTATGGGAATATGTTTTGTCTTGGAATGGAAGACAGGATTTCTAGACACACTGATGGCACTCATGTTATCACAATGAATTGGGATCGGTGCAGTATATTTTACCTCTAAGTCTGCAAGTGTTTGAATCATCCATAATACCTGTGTGCAACAGGTAGCAGCAGCAATGTACTCTGCCTCTGTGGTTGATAGAGAGATGGAACCTTTCTTTTTACTAAGCCAGGCTACTAAGGAGTTACCCAATAAGAATTCTCCTCCACTGGTGCTTTTTATCTCATCAACACAATTTTCCCAATCTGCATCTGAATAAGCAGTCAATTGAAGACTTTGATTTTTGGGATACCACAGAACATAAGTCATTGTTTCTTTTAATTACCTGAATATCCTTTTGACAACTTGCAAATGACTCTATTTAGGAGCAACATATCTTCCTACCATTCCTACAACATGCATTATGTCTGGGCGAGATGCTGTGATGTACAACAGACTTCCTATCATTGATCGATATGAGCTTTGATCAACATCAGGTGAATCATCATCCTTGCTTAATTTACATCATGTTACCATAGGTGTACCCACAGGTTTAGAATCTTCCATTTGAAACCTTTTCAGCATTTCTCTTAAATATTTTTCTTGAGAAATGAAGATCCCATCGGACCTCTTAGTAATTTGCAGACCAAGGAAAAATGATAGTTCTCCTATCATAGACATCTCAAATTTAGACTCCATGGCGGAAGCAAACCATTGTACCAGTGAGTCCTTATTACATCCAAAGATGATGTCATCTACATAGGCCAGTATGATGAGCAACTCATTATCCTCTGTCTTAATATACAGATTGTTGTCAGTTGTTCCTCTCTTGAACCCTTTGTCTTTGAGATACGTATCCAGTCTGTGATACTAGGCTCGAGGGGCTTGTTTTAAACCATATAAAGCTTTCTTCAACTTGCATAC
>ML777671.1:1761950-1880910 GCA_009831015.1 Picea engelmannii
AGTAGTTGGAAAAGAGTCAAGCCAAGTACAAGACAAGACATGACAAGCATCGTGTTGATCATAGTTTCCAAGTTGGAGATGAAGTTTGGCTTTACATTAGTAAGGAGAGGCTTAAAGGAGAAGGTAAAAAATTGAAACCAATTTGATATGGTCCTTTCAAGATTCTTGACAAGATTGGTAACAATGCCTTCCGTTTAAATTTGCCTCCTTATATGCAAATGTATGCAGTTGTTAATGTTGAGAATTTGAAATTATATGAGCCTCCTTTGATTGATGATCAAGGAGAGCATGTTCAGATTCCTTCTATAGATGTTTTCTCCCCAGAATATCTTACAGAACTGCATGAAGACACCATCCTTGACAGGAGAATGAGAACTTCAAAATGAGGAAATGTGGAATATCTTCGAGTTGGTCATAAAGGCACAAATCCAAGCAAATCCAAATGTATTGAGGTTAGAAAGGTGAGGGATCTATACCCGCATATTCAGATAGACTGAAAATAGTCTTTTGGAGGTCCAAAATCTTTCCAATGGGGAGGTGTGATCCAGGGGATCAAATTTTGCTTAAAACTTCAAAGTGCTCGGAATCACTTCAAATCAAACGGGAGTGTAGGCCTCATTGTCACAAACCCAACGCAAATTGTCTGGGTTCAAACGGACGTCGGATGAGAGAGATATTGCATTTTGTTCAAAACAACAAACAAGCAAAAAAAATGTGTTGATTGTACAGTCTGTACAGTTTGTACGGATGCTGACGTGGCAGGGTCGTATGACATGTGGCATGTGCTGAGATAGTAGTTGGACGAATCCTATTGTGACACATGGCATTATCATGGCGAATGGTTTGGTGCCACGTGGCCCAGACATGGGCTGCCACGTGGCACCCTGTAATTGGTTTGGTTGTTTAAAAGTTTATGGAGTCCACCGGACTCAACCCCGCGACCTCCACCCACATGCAAAGCTTTGGAAAAGACCACCAACCAATGTGCCACCATAGTGTTTCTTAACACTATATGGTGTGAAATATATTTAAGTTTGAATGTTGTAAAGTTTGGCACGGGGGTCAGGCTGGGTCTTAGCCACAACCCGCGGTTATATTGTTCATTCATATGGCCACCGGTTTAAACATTGCACGCACACATTTCAAATAGAGTTAGCCCCAGTCGTATGTATATACAATAAGACCTCCGGCGTGCACCTCCGACCATTTCCATTTGGTTTTAAACATAGCCCTTTTTAAATATACGCGTGGTCATATGGTGGCCCATGTGCCCTTGACCTTGGCGGTTAGAGACTAAGGCGCGTAACCGTCCTACAGTTCACAGCGGTTGTGTGGTTGCGCCCGGTGCTAGGTTTTTCCACATATATGCGTGTGGGGGCTAGGTTGAGGAAGCAAGGGTGCATTTTGGCGATCCAGAGACAACAAGTTTGAAGGGGAACTTCCAGGAAGCCTATCTTCTTTAATTTTTGGCCAAACGAGGTGCTAAAAAAGCCCAGCTAGGGTTTTTTGGACATTTTGAAGCCATTGGAGCCATCTATTTGGCATTTTGAGCATTGTAAAGAACGCATTTGAGCACTTTGATAAAATAATACAAAAGATCCATTGGAAGCTGGACCAGGAGATGTAGCCCAAGAGAGGGGTGAACTCCTTTATCATTTGTTGTGTTATGTGTTTTCTGTTCAATGTTATTTATTGTTGTTTATATGCATATTGAATGAATAATTTCTATAAAAGTTGTGTTTGCAAAATTGATCCATTTGCATTTGAACACATGAATTAAAACTTGCAAATAATTTCAAGAATACAAGTCTTATTCATTTTTAGATCAGCAATGGATTCAAAGGATGGAAATATATGGAAAAGGGCCATGGATGAAGAAATGGCATATTTGGATAAGAATGAGTCTTGGGATCTAGTGGAGTTTTTGACTGGAAGAAATCCCATTGGTAGAAAATGGGTATTTAAAAAGAAGCTGAATGCAGAAGGAAAAGTGGAGAGATATAATGTTTGGTTAGTAGCAAAGGGTTATTCCTAGGTCGAGGGAATTGATTTTGGTGAGATTTTTTATATTTTTTCCAAGTTAACCTTTATAAGATTTATGTTATCTGTTGTTATTGCATTTGATTTTGAAGTAAAACAGATGGATGTGAAGACAACATTCCTACATGGGGATCTGGAAGAAGAAATCTGTATGAAGAAACCATAAGGTTATGTTGTGAAGGGAAAGAAGGAGCTGGTATGCAATATGAAAAAGTCCCTGCATGGTTTAAAACAATCAACAAGGATGTGGTATCAAACATTTGATACTTATATCTTGGGACTTGGATTTACAAGAAGCAAAGAGGATCATTGTGGGTATTTTAAATTAATTGGTGATCATTTGATTTATTTGGTCTTATATGTGGATGACATGTTGTTGATAGGAAACAACAAGGAGATTATCCATGATGTGAAAACTTAGTTATCCTCTAAATTTGACAAGAAGGATCTTGGTGCTTCAAATTTAAATTTGGGAATGGAAATTAAAAGAGATCAGAAAAAGAGGAAACTCTTGTTAAATCAGAGAAAATATGTCGAGACAATATTGTAGAGGTTTAATATGCAGGAATGTAAAGCGATCAAGGTTCCTATTATTGTTTGGGTAAAGTATGCTATGGACATTAGGTATTCTAGTAGCCTAAGAAAAAGAATCAAATACAAGATCCTATTGGATTCAAAACGTCAGGAAAATCAAGAACGTTAACGACAACACTGCAATCAAACATACATTACAATACAGTTGAAAAACAATCCATGTGAATCCTTCAATCATAGAAAATTCAGTATCAGAGGAAAATACCATGAAAATAAGCTGAATTTCATTAAATGAGAAGTCTCAGATCACAATACATAATGGAGAACCAAAAAATTCATCAAAAGTTTACAATTTGGGAGCCTAGCTCAACCATCGACCATAAAAAAATATCAAAACTAATTATTTATACTCAGAACAATTCGACACTACCAGGAGTGTGACTCGGCCACTACAATCAAAGATTTGCATCTGCATATTCTCTATCATACTGTGTAGGCATTCTTCTATCAGACGTGAGCTTAGATCAAGATGGGTTTTACAAGAAAATCCATCCATGGGAAACTTCAGACTGACAGTCTACCTCCACGACCAGTTCTTCCATGCTTTCTATTTATGGAGTGAAATGAGTCTTCAATCACCACTCCATTTTCCTTGATTAATTTCATCGATATTAGGGCATGGCTAATGTCCCAAGAACTACCATGCACAACTAATGATTCTTTGAGCTTCATCCGACATTTTGAAACCATCGTGGTATCGCTCTTTAACGAACACAGACAACCCCAACATTTGGTGCAGGTCTTCATGAAATAAACACCCTTTTCTTTGCACTCCCATAGCTCTTGGTGTTAGCCTCTTCTTCATGTGACCCGAAGCCATAACTTGGCGCTTAACTCCCGAGTGCTTTGCGATTTAGCACTTCGTGAGGTCGACGCTTTTCCCTTTGCCAATTTCTCGAATCACGAATTAGTGATTCGCTTATCTGTTGCCACATCCCTCCTTCCATTGGACGACCGTGATCTCTTCCTCAGAAATCCACCTCGGTAGGATTCGCATGATGGGAGCCAATTTTTCCTCCCATATCCACTTTCCACATGACCTCAGGCCGTGACCCGACTCGTATCTTCAAAGTTCTTCGAGATTTTTATTTTCAGGACTTTGAAAGATAGCTCCCTTCAAAACCTCTGATTCATGAAACTGTGAATCCACTGATTCGATGCCATGTGTTCCTATGAATTGGATGGCCTAGATAATTTCGACACTTCGGGACCTCGGGCCCTGGGGCCTTCGACATTTCGGGACTCAGAAAATTTGCACATTCCTCTCTCCAGTTTTCCTGAAATGTCTTTCTCCACTACTCGGATCTAGTGCCATGTGTCCCTCTGAATTGGACAACCCATGCTAATTTTCGGTTTCGAGAGTTTGGACCTTTGACAAACAACTTTAACAATATTCTGAACTTCTGATTCCTGCGATTATTTTCCACTGTTGATCTATCTCGATGAGATATACGACCTAGATTAAATCTTTTCTCGACCTTTGATCTCGGGCCTTTGCCCCAGCACTAAACTTTGAGTAACTTTTTTATTTTGAACACTCCTGAACTGTCGATCTAAAATCCACATGGACTCTCAGTCATTGGGAGTTGAACTCACCTTTTTGCTTGATTCAAGTCTTGAATGGGTCTCTCTAAATGCTGCGCCTTGAGCCCGTGGCTGCGGCCTGTATCAACGAAGACTTGGATGATTGGTTGGGGGTCTCGAAAATACAAAGGATGAGTGACTAAGACAAAGAGGAAAGTGATGAACCTTAGAGAAATAGAAAAGTTTAGGGCCAAGACTTCTCATGTAATACAACAAGGAAAAATAAGGCGTTCAAACAAATGAGGGAAAGTAGAGAAAAATTTAAAAGCCGAAGGGGAACAACTTGAGATTTTGTCTGTGAAAAGGAGAGAGACAGGGAGAAATTACAGACTTAGGTAGAAACCAAAAACCCACAAGACTCTGACAAGTTCATGAGATAACAGAAGGCAGTCAATCCTATTAGTTATGAATAACTAATAGTACCGAGTGAAACATATAGCATGTCTTTGGAATATTTTTAATAAGTAGAAGAAGGAGAATTTCAAGAGAGTGACAATAAAATAGAGAAGAATCGAAAATTACAACAAGAAAATATATTACATTCGGAGGAGTTGTACTTCAGAAATCTACAAGAGAAATCACAATCTAAGGGGGAGCATCACAAAAAAAGGAACTATGTAGAAAAAGACGAAGCATATTCCCATAAATTACCACTTCCTGATATGAAAAGGTAACCGAATTAAGTTTCAAGATAGAATACATTTCCACTAGGGAACAAATTTCAAATACTTTTACCAAAACCATTCACATATTAACATTTGAATATCTCAGATAGAGGCTAGGAGTGATATCCCTCTCATCTTGTCAGTGAAGAAGCACAACTAAGGGGGATCATACCTAGCCATTGATGTCAAATGGGGATAATTATAGATAGGGGGAGAGTTGTTGATAGGGGTAGGAGAATTATAGATAGGGAGAGTTGCATACAAGGGATAATTATTTATATTTCTAGAAGAGGATGTGTTTTTGAGTACATGGTTTCCATCAATGACAAAGGGGGAGATTTTTGAATAGATTATTGTCATTGATGTTAATGGTGATTAAGAATTCAAATATAAATGTGACTTTAATAAATACAAAAGTGTAAAAGTTAAGTGGAAGTGGAGTTTAAGTAAAAGTGGAGTAAACATGAAAGTGGATTAAAAAAAGGTTAAGTGGAAGTGGAGTTTATGTAAAAGTGAAGTAAACATGAAAGTGGAGTTTTAAAATTGGAGTAAACATGAAAACGGATCAAAAAAGGTAAAAGTAAAAGTGCACATGGTATTTTCACATAGATTTGAATCCCATGGTGGTATTTTACCCATGGTATGTTAAAAAGTGAATTAAAAATTAAAAATAGAGAAAATTAATTATTATTTAATAAAAGTCACGTGTTTTCAAAAGAACATGATTTTTCATGTAAATATTATGGTAAAGTATAAATGGAGAACATGGTTATGAGAAAAACGTGTGTGTGTGTGTGTGTGAAAATGTAATATTCTTATGCATACCATTTGAGTGATGATTGAATATCATTCAAGGGGCAATGAGTAAATATTAGTGAAGATTATATATGGTGTTATAACAAATAAATATGTCATTCTAGCAAGAAAGGGTGGTGAAGGAAGATCTAACGAAGAAGTAAAAGAAAGAAGATTTGAGGAAGGAAGAGCAAAATTAGAAGGAGCAAGTGTTGAGAAGATTTGAAAGAAACAAAGTAGTGAGTGCCAAGATGATCTGGAGAAATAAAAAGTAGCGAGTGCAGAGAAAATTAGGTGAAAGTAGAAGTAACAAGAACATAGGAGATTTGTTAGATAGAAGAAGAAAAAAGAACAGTGAAGGAAATGCAATTGAAGAACTTGTATGTAGGTTTGTTCTTACATAACAAACAATTGTGGGGATCAGTGTCTCCTATAGGTCAGTTCCTAAAAACAATAGAAGGGATCAATGTCTCATGTAGGTCAGTTTCTACAAACAACATAGGTGATCAATTTCTCCTGTAGGTTGGTGCCTACACACAATAGAGGGGATTGGTGTATCATGTAGGTCAATGATTACAAATAAAAAAGGGGATCATTATCTCCTATAGGTTGCCTCCTACAAAAAACAGTGGGGATGGATGTCTCCAGTAGGTTGGTGCCTAAAAAAATTTGTAACTATAGGTTGGTTCATACAAATTAATAAAAAAAGTTTCTATGGTTTTCTCCTGAAAGGGTTTCCACATTAAATATTGTGTTGTCTGGTTGTTATATTTATGTGACTGCTTCATTATGGTTTATGAATATTAAAAAGAAAAATATATCTTTATATCGGTTCAACCACCACCCTCTTACTATAAGTGTGTGCTCAACATATGGGTAGTTAACGATGGTATTTACTTTACACCCATGGGTTGAGACCAAGATGAACCTTCTTTCCTTTTACAATCCTCTATATTAACCAGTTTCCAATTAGGGGAGAAGTTACAATGGTGGATTTCCATGTGATGGAAGAGGACTGAGTTTTATTATTTGGGGTGTGAATAAAGTCTTCAATAGAGATATGGATGATATATACTTGTCCTTCATTATGTGTGCCCATAAATTGTTTCCTTGTAAGAGTCTCCATATATTATTGGCTTCCAGGGTTTTGGGAAAAAGGAAAAAGCGTTGAGGCCCTAACCTCCTTGAATTTTAGGGATGGACAGGTTTCTCTTGGAGATGAAATCCATTCCTTTCTTCTCCTAGTTCCCTACCCATATGAATTTATAGAAAAGCTGGTGAATTTTTTCTAGGATCCCTTTCATGATCAAAGTCAGAGACATCTAATAAAATGAAATGGCCACGAAGACATATTTTATGAGGACAAGAAAACCACCATGAGAACCATTTATTGTAGCATGGGTTTACCATTTTTTCAATTGTGTCTATAAGGAATCACCAATATTCCTTCAAGCACAAATTTTATTTTACGTGGAAACCTAGATAGTTGAGGTCGACCTCAAAGGCCATGGTCAAGAAGGGGAATTTTTTGGGAAATGTAGAGATTTTCATGCTCAAAGAGACCCCGACTTATAATCAAGGACCTGGAGGAGTTTATAACCATTAACATGGTAGTGAAAAATAGATAAAGGATATCTTTGATCTTATCCACCATGTGTTTTGAGACATCACAAAAAAATTAAGATGTCATTGACAAAAAGTAAATGTGAATCACAATATTGATTGCTAATTAGGATACCTTTGAAAGTGTCATTTGTTGTAGCTTCCTGACAAAAGTTATTCTTTGAGGACACTTTCTCGCAAGTGATCTGGATTTTTATGATGATAAACCACTTATCCTTGATGATGATGCGTTACAAGATGTTTTACTATTGTTGTATAAAGGTGCTATTGACTCAGTTTATTTGAGTGTGCAGGGTTTTTGACCTGGAGGATGCAGAGGCATCGACGGAACCCTTGGACTCTGGATTGAGTCAGGGAGTGTGATATTGAGTTGATTTATTTACCATGATATTTATTGATTTATGATATGTTGTTGACATGTTCTGACATGATGGTTGATGATGTAGGCTGATGATAGCTTACCGACCAGACTCACATATGGAGTAAAGGGGCCACACATGATTTCCAGAGAGGATGAGGGAGAGGTGTGGACAACAACCCTGCCACAGCCCACTAGCACTCCCGTCGTGGCTCGAACTGTAGGTTAACGATTACCTAGTTTGAGAGGATCCACGATGCCGTGAGGGAAGACTGCGACAGTTGCTCACGATGATTCTAAGGGGCGCGCAATAAGGCGGGGGCCTTATTCCTTAGAGCCCTTAGTCTCTCATAAGTTCACCTGGCGGAGTGTTGACTACATGGGTTATAGATGTCTACCAATCCGTCAAGTCGGCGAGTGGCACCGTTGGAGCACGTGGTGCATCTTGAAGGGCACATCGCGCAAAAGAAACACAAGTTGGCGAGTGGCACCCTTGGAGCACGTGGTGCATCCTGAAGGGCATGTCGCGCAACAGAAGAAAACGAGGCGAGTGGCACCCTTGGAGCACGTAGTGCGTCCTGAAGGGCACGTCGCATTGATGATGATGATGAGACAACCTAGATGACCCTAAGACCTTAATGCCTGATAAAATTCTTAAAAATGACTCCCCTAATGAATTGTCGCCTAGTTCAATCTAAACCTAAATTTAAAACATCTCAAAGATAAAATTCAGTTAAGCCCTAAGAAAATATCCTACAAAAACAAACATAAGGGCGTAAACTAAAACCCTCCTATGTGTTAGTTAAAGTCTTCATAAACTAAGGGGGGGGAGGGTAAAGTAATGAGGGAGGTAAATTAATTGAAACCCATGGTTTTTAAATGATAATAAGAAATAAACTAATTAAAGTGTGGGAGTATAAAGGTTAGGATTTTAGAAATACAATGAAAGGTTTAATGAGTGCTTTTATCTTTTTGGGTTTTAAAAATAAAAATAAAATAATAAAAAAAATAGATATATATATAATAAAAAAATAAAACAAGAGAGAAATAAAAATAGAAAAGAGGAAACTTGTAATAAATGAAACTTAATAATGGAAAGTAGGAGACCTAGGGTAAAAAGCTAAAAGGAATCAACAATTAAGGAATTTCTAAAAATCAGCAACTTCATTTTAGGAAAGTTATTAAAACCATGAGAGGGGATCTAGGAACACTAGGAGTAATTTAAGGAGCGGTTTTTGGGGGGTGAGGGAATTGAGTCTTTTAATTATTAAAAAGAAATTAATAGTTGGAGAACCATAGGGATGAGTGACACTTGGACGACAGAGAATGTTTAGAGGTTTGTCATTAAAAATTAATTTAATAATGATTTAGGAAAGTAGGTGGGTCTCAAATTTCTATAAAAGAAGGGGAACAGAAGGAAGAGGGGAGGAACGGTTAGCGTAACGTTACGCTGTTGGATTGTGGCTTGACGGATTGCTTGTGAGGAGTTGGGTTTATCTCAGCTGTTTTGGAGTGGTAGCTCAGCCATGGAGGTGAGCTGAGAAGCTAGTCTTATCTCTGGATCTTGTGTGGCCCCTTTGCGGCTCGGGGGGCTAAGGGGGAAGCAGAGTAACCCTAGCGATTGGCTGGGAGGTACCGGTGAGGTATCTACGATCGGCGAGCGGGAGTGAATTGGGAGCGCGGTCGTCACGCGGAACCAGAAAGGGCAACGGTACGCTTGTTGATTGAATGATAAAATGTTGTAGGATTTACGATTGATTTAATTCTGCATGCGTTTTGGGTTGAAAAATATTGATCTTCAATCTGTGTTTAGTTCTTGTTGGTTTACTAGTTTTAATACTTCTGCGTTAATTTGGTGTACTGTAATTTAGACCTGTATGTGTATTGTGGTGGTTGTAGTTGGTTTTTGTGCAAGAAACTCGACCCTCTAACCGGCTCTATTCGACTAAGTCTATATGTCTGAACTATCTCCTGAAAATTGTGTGTTTGAAGGTTCTTAGGACGGTAGTTATAGATCTGGATTTGAGACTGAAACTTGCAAACCTGACTCGATTTCTGGACAGTTATATTTAATTTATTTTGCTTAAATTAACATACTTGGATCAAGGGGTTGAGCGAACGCCTTAGTAATGTCCACTTACCCCGAACAGCCGGGAGGTTGTCTCTCCTTTGCCGTGGATCGTTGGAGGTCCAACAAAAATATAGATACTCATATATGTTTCCTTTCCTGAAGTTTGTGTACCGAATTTATTTAATTCTACATGTAAGTAACGCCCTTAGGCTCTGACTGATTGCGGTGCACCTTAAAGTTCCAAATGGGCGCAGGGAATTTAGGTAATGATGTTTCAATTAGGAATGTGTATTGAACCTATTTAGATTGGAGTTTTGCTCAACTTTTGCGTACTGTAGTTGTATCAGATATGGCCTTAATGCCTTTAACAATTAAATTGGTTGCCTCCGTAGTTGCGAGAGAATAAAACTTCTCTACTGTCATTACATCTGGAATTTAAGCCATTTACCTCCGTTTCCATACAGTTAAGGAAAAAGGTTTGCATGCTGGTTAGGTGAAGGGTGAATTGTCTGTCCCCGTCATCACTGGAATTTCGAGAAAACTTTGTCTAGCATCCTCGTGTAAGGGCTGTGTTATGGATTTTTGTGTAAAATTTTCGTCCTGGCTTCTCGGGGAAAAGGATTTTGTTCAGGCATCTCCGCGTTCTCTTTTTCTGTGTCTTGTTCCTCACTCTGCGATTTTATGTTTGTTGTTGCTAAGCTCTGTGTGTTGGGGTGGGAGCGGTTACCCACGCTGGTGCAGCCACTTAGATTCTGGGGTTGGGCGTCCGGGTTGACTGAGCTAGATTCTATTTCTTCCTGCCGAGCTGAGGATCTGTGGAGTCTGCTGGTACCAGCTCGCAGACCTGTGAAAGCTTTTAGTCCTTTAAGAAACTCGCGGTCTGTCTTGGGACACCAATTTTACGCTGCCTAAAGTGCGATGTTACTTGATACCACTGGAGGGGGTGTCGTTGATAGCACGCGGCCTGCCTTAATTTCATTTAAACTCCCCTTTTTTCAGCTGCCTTAATTCGGGATTACCTTGCATTCGCTCTTGGATTTCCTTGCTCCTGACCTGAACACGCACCGGTAGTTATGGGTGCCAGATGCCGATATTGTTTTTACCTGACTAGACAGACTGGATTGGCCGTTGTTTCCTATGGTGGTTAATAACTCCCAAGGCTGGGCTGCAAGCATAAGTGAATTTAGAAAGTGTGGGCTTGACCAACCCTTTTATGGTTAATAGGTAATTCCATCGTTGCCGCATTGAAAGGTGAGGATGTCTTTGTTTATTGTCATTTTTAAATATTGTTAATTTAACCATTGTCATGTTACTAATGTTATATTTGTACTTGTCCCTTCTAATTATTGCTATTTAACTTGGTTCATTAAACATTGTTGTAGTTACATGTTGTCAATTTTAAATATGATATCATGAGGTTATTTTAAATATGAGGTTATATATATAAATATGATGATAAGATTTTATATATTGATAATGAGTTATGCTCTTTAAATTGTCATTAAAACCTTTTTTTATAGCAATTTACTTATTGCCTTTAAAAAGGGAATTGATACTTTTAAATATTGTCATTTTTGGAATATTGTCATTTAATTAAGGTTAGATATATATATATATATATATATATTGTCATCATAAACGTGGCTATTTTTAATTATTTGCCTTTTTAATTATGGCTAATTTTGGTCCTTTCTAGATTTAGTTATTTTTATTTATGATCAATTTAAATATGGTTATTGTTACATATTGTCATTAAATTATGATGTCATAATGATAATCTTAAACCTGATGTTACTTATGGATATGGTGTTGTTTTTATATATTGACATTAGGGACCGATAATTTAATTATGATGTTATTTTGTCTTTTTACATGTTGATATTTAGAGGTGACATTTTTAAATATCTTTATATAGAGTCCCTTTTAAAATACTGTTATTTAATAATGTCATTTTAAATATTGTAATTGTTATATCTTGTCATTTGTAAATATGATGGTATAGTGATATATTCAAATATGATGTTATTATCAACGTGATGATATTTTTATATTGAAATATGTGAGGGTAATATATGTCATTATAAATTAAGGTGCAACTTTTAGTGTTGGGTATTTTATGAACAATAATGGCATGTGGACTTACCTTAATACGATTATAACTTTGGTTATTGATGGTTATAAATATAAGGTCCTAGAACCAAGTACCTTGAGTTACTAAGATTGTAGTGGGGGAAATCTGCAATTACTTAAGTTACATTCTTAAGCGGTTGGGGCTGGGTATCTCATCTACTAATGGATTTCAAGGGAGTATTGGGCCAGTACTACATGCCTTGAGTCGTGGGAACTACCTTGTCTTAACTTGTTGGGTCATTGTCGGAGACCCTCGGACATGCGCTTCCGTAAAGTTAGTGGTCGTCTTGAGTTGTTGTGGTACTTGGACAAGATCGTTCTTTTGCTTGGTCTGCTTGTGTCGGGCGGGACATAGTCACCCCCTGGTAGCCTTCGGAGACATGTCTGTGTGGGTGATTTTTCTATGTAAAGAATCCAGTGTCGTATCAAGAGTCTCGGGCCCTTTAAAGGCAGGGTTTCCACTCTTGCGACACACCTGACAGAGATTACTAGTTCTTGCCTGAGCAGTCAGCCAGGAGCCTGTCTAATCTTCTTTCGAGAAAACATAAGACTAAAAGCCATGCTTTTCTGTGCAGAAATAGTAAACCCTACTATTGGACTCTTCCCTCTGTGTTCTTACTGTGCGCCCTCAGGATGACTTATTGTTGTTTTGTGCGCCTTATGCCTATGGTCTTGTATTGTTGCAGATACTCGTTGTGTGCCTTCAGTCTTCTTGTGCTGAACATCGTGGTTGCGTCTTGTTGGTTGTCGAGTGGCATCCTACAGATAAGTGTGTTGATACTTCTACACGCGCGCACACACCTTAAACAAAACAAAAAATTTGCACCTGTTTTCAGATTCGTTGTCGTAATGAGGAGGTTCGTTACAATATTTATGTGACTGCTTCATTATGGTTTATGAATGTTAAAAAGAAAAATATATCTTTATATCGGTTCAACCACCACCCTCTTACTATAAGTGTGTGCTCAACATATGGGTAGTTAACGATGGTATTTACTTTACACCCATGGGTTGAGACCAATATGAACCTTCTTTCCTTTTACAATCCTCTATATTAACCAGTTTCCAATTAGGGGAGAAGTTACAATGGTGGATTTCCATGTGATGGAAGAGGACTGAGTTTTATTATTTGGGGTGTGAATAAAGTCTTCAATAGAGATATGGATGATATATACTTTTCCTTCATTACGTGTGCCCATAAATTGTTTCCTTGTAAGAGTCTCCATTTATTATTGGCTTCCAGGGTTTTGGGAAAAAGGAAAAAGCGTTGAGGCCCTAACCTCCTTGAATTTTAGGGATGGACAGGTTTCTCTTGGATATGAAATCCATTCCTTTCTTCTCCTAGTTCCCTACCCATATGAATTTATAGAAAAGATGGTGAATTTTGTCTAGGATCCCTTTCATGATCAAAGTCAGAGACATCTAATAAAATGAAATGACCTCGAAGACATATTTTATGAGGACAAGAAAACCACCATGAGAACCATTTATTGTAGCATGGGTTTAGCATTTTTTCAATCGTGTCTATAAGGAATCACCAATCTTCCTTCAAGCACAAATTTTATTTTACGTGGAAACCTAGATAGTTGAGGTCGACCTCAAAGGCCATGGTCAAGAAGGGGAATTGTTGGGAAATGTAGAGAGTTTCATGCTCAAAGAGACCCTGACTTATAATCAAGGACCTGGAGGAGTTTATAACCATTAACATGGTAGTGAAAAATAGATAAAGGATATCTTTGATCTTATCCACCATGTGTTTTGAGACATCACAAAAAAATTAAGATGTCATTGACAAAAAGTAAATGTGAATCACAACATTGATTGCTAATTAGGATACCTTTGAAAGTGTCATTTGTTGTAGCTTCCTTGAGACCTATGCTTAATCCTTCTGATACTAGGAGGAATAGAAGGATGGATAGAGGAAAATCTTGGTGAATTGCTTTTTCATAATTGGAGAATGGTTGTAAATGTGTTGAACCTACATAGAATATATCTAGCTAGGAATTTACATACACAGTTGCAGAGAAAATTTGAGAAAAGAGAAGCAAAAGACAAAGAATGGAAGAATTCTCATTAACCAAATGAATGAATGATAATTTACACATGATATACTCTGTATAACTCAACTAATGCACACTAGAGGAAAATCCAATGCACCATAGTGGTGTTATAGAGTGATCTGGACACACCAACAATTACAAGAGTAAAGTGCCACCTAGTCTAGTATCTCAAGAAGTTACGAGAGTGAACTTCCACCTAGTTTGAGTTAACTAGTCTCCCAGTCTTTAGTTAACTGACTAAAATAGAGTGAAGTGAGGAGGAGATCATGGAATCATGAGTAATGTGCTAGTCTAGTGATGATCCTAAGGACAATGCACATTATTTGGTGATGATTCCAATGTTGCATGGTGATAATCCCTATGTGGCATCTAGACTCCACTCAACTGATCAAATTGAAGTGTGAACTGAAGAGAGTATTATCCTAGAGGAATATTCTCCCTAAAATATAGGATATTGAATAGTGACTAATAAACATAGGGAAAACCTTAGGAAAAGTAAATCCTAGGTGTGTGTGAAATATCTCCAACACCCCCCCTGAACATCACTATGGGGAAAATAGGGAATTGGTCCTGGAAACAAGGCCATGTTATGTACCGAAATACAAAAGATACACTTAAATAAAAAAGGAAAGAGGTAAAGCCCCATAGGAACCCCCCCCCTCCCCCTCGAAGTACAATGTATGTAAAAATAAGAACTAACAGTTGCTAGGAAACTGTGTCCTTCATTCAAAGATGATTTCACATAGAATGAAACTTCTTCTCAGTGAAGGTCTTGGTGAAGATGTATGCAATATGTTCTGTTGAAGGGAAAAAATGAAGGTTGGTTATCCCCTCGTGTACTAGGTCTCAAATGTAGTGCATGTGGATCTCGATGTGCTTCACCCACTGCCTATGAAATGGATCTCTGCAGAACTTCAGAGTGCTCTAGTTTTCACACCAGAAGTTGATTGGTTGATGAAGCTGAATTCCCAACTCAGTGATAAAATGTTGTAGCCACATAGATTGAATGGTTATCTTAACTACCCTTCTACTCTTCCTCGACTGAAGATAGAGCAATAACTTCCTACTTCTTGCTCGACCAACATATAGGCCTGGAACCAAGACTGACTGAGTAACCAAATGTGGACTTGCGATTAATGTTATTGCCAGCCTAGTCAGAATCATTGAACTAGATGAGGTCCAATGTATATTTGTTCTAAATAGTGAATCCAAAAGGTGATGGTGCTCTATACGTATCGAAGGATATGCTTTGCATCCTTCCAATGTAGATCATGTGGCTCCTACATGAACCTAGAGATTTCTCCAACTACATAGGAGAGGTCTAGTTTTGAGTGTGTGAGATACAACAAGCTCTCCACTAGCTATCTGTATAGTGTGTTTTCAACTAGTGGAGTGTCCCCACCATCCTCTAGTATGACTCCTGATAGGAAAGGAGTCGGAGAAGAATTGCAGTCAGTCATGTGAAATATCCCAAGGAGATCTCGTGCATACTGTTGGGTATGTGTTATATTCTTTGCACGAGTATTAGTGTGTATGCGTTGTGCCAGGCACGCCTCCCAATTTTTTTGTTTTCCTCAGGAAACATGTCACATATTTAGGTGGTTTTTTGGCACATGGTTTCTTTGTCGATGGTTTTCTATTTCTGGTTAAGGAATTAGGGTTGTTGACTAATCCAGGTCACTGGGTTAGGGTTTAGGATACCACTAGCTCCTATATGTATATTTTATTGTAAACAATGTATCACAATGATGAATGAATATGGAATATGTTTGTTTTCCTAGTTTGGGTTTCCAGGGGAAAAATATTTGTGTAATGTTTATATTTTCCATTGTATCTTTTCTATTCTTTTACTAAAATTATGTTTGCAGTAAATATTGTACAAGTTTAGAATATACATTTGGTATCAGAGATTTATTGTCTTCAGGGGGATGCCTTTGTGGTCAAGGGTTTGGCTCGGAACTGCGATAAGACTTGTTACAGTGGGAGATCTGTGGTATTGATTTTTCAGGTGAAAAGAAATGGCAAGAAATTCGAAGTTGGAGATTGAGAAGTTTAATGGGAAATTTTTTGAGCTGTGGAAGATCAATATGGAAGATATGTTGGTGGATAGATATCAGTGGATCACGGTAGATACAAGTACTTCACCTATAGGAAATTCAACAGATGACTGGAAAAAGTTGGATCAGAAGGAAAAGATCACAATTTGACTGTCTCTCGGATTCAGTATTACTAAATGTGTTAGAGGAAGATACAACCAAGGATTTATGGGATAAATTGGGGAATTTGTATTAGGCTAACTCCCTAGTGAATAAACTATTCCTGAGAAATAAGTTTTATAACCTGAGGATGAGAGATGGAGACTCGGTGGCAGAGCATTTGAATGCCTTCAATACTGTGGTAAGTCAGTTAGTATCTGTTGAGATTAAAATTTCATATGAAGATAAATGTATCAGTTTATTGTGTTCTTTACTAGACTCGTGGGATGGTCTGGTTATTACCATAGGTAGTAATACAACTTCCTTGAATTTTGATTAAGTGGTCTCATCTTTGTTGTCAGAGGACATGAGATGGAAGAATATGGAAGGACAAAGCACAAAAGCATTATTTGCAAGAGGTCGTTCCTAGGCAAGAAATAGATATATGTTCTCAAGTGGGAGATCTAAGTATAAGGGTAGATATAAATCTCTCGAAAAGTTTGTAAGGGTATATTGGACATGTGGAAAAGAAGGGTGCTACAAGAAGCAATGTAGATCCAAAGTTGAGGAAAAGAAGGTATCTGAAGAATATCCTTCTACAGAGCAAAAGACTTCTAAGGAAAAAGGAAGGGATGTGTACTTAGCTTCTTCAAGCACACATGTAGATCATGAGTCATGGTTGGTTAACGCTGGTGCATCCTTTCATATGAATCTCAACATGGAGTGCTTCTGCGAATATGAAAGGTATGATGGAGGTAATGTTTTATTAGGTGATGATTCGACAACCAGAATCATAGGATGAGGAAAAGTCAAGTTGAGGCTCATAGATGGAAGGATTAGAACACTGCTTGGTGTTCTAGACATCCCAGGTTTGGCCAAAAATTTGATTTCTGTAAGAAAAATGGATGATGCAGGGGTAAAAACAATATTTGAAAAGGAAACCTACAGGATGGTTCAAGGAGAAATGGTATTGCTGAAGGGAGTTCAGTTTGGAACTCTGTATAAGCTGCAAGGAAGCACTATTAGTGATGGGTGTAATAGTTCCATTGTTCCTAATATTGTATTTGAAGAAGAAAGAACTCCTATAGTCTCTAGAGAAAAGGTTATGCTGTGGCATCAAAGACTGGGTCATATCAGAGAGAAAGGTCTTCGACTACTACATGGTAAATGTATGGTTAAAGGTATGTCTAATTTCTCTTTGGATTTTGATTTTTGTGAACAATGTCTATATGGGAAGAAGAATTGGGTAAGATTACCCTCTAGTGCATTGAGGGCAGAAGGAATTTTACAGCTAGTTCACAGTGATGTTTTTGGACTTGTGTTGGTCCCATCATTAGGAAAATATGTGTACTATGTCTCTTTTATAGATGAATTCTAGAGGAATACTTGGATATATTTACTCAAGAAGAAAGATGAAGTCTTTGACAGGTTTAAAGAGTTTAAGGCTCTTGTTTAGAATCAAACAGAGAAAAGAATTATGGTGTTGAGTATAGATAATGGTGGAGAGTTCTACGGGAATGAATTTGAAGAATTTTGTAAGAAGTGTGGTATAGAAAGGAAGAAGATGACTTCATATACACCTCAACAGAATGGTGTTGTAGAAAATATGAACATGATAGTAATGGAAAAAGCAAGGTGCATGCTCAGTGGTGTTGGGTTAGGGAAAGAATAATGGGCAGAGGCAGTGGGTATTGCATGTTACTTGGTCAATAGATCAACCTCATCAGCGTTGGATGACAATACTCCACAAGAGGTATGGATTGGTAAGGAACCTTCTCTCACACATATCAAGGTATTTGGTTGTGATGCATATGTTCATGTTCCAAAGGAAAACAAGAGTAATCTAGATAAGAAGGCCGAAAAATGCATCTTTATTGGATATAAAGATGGTCTCAAAGGTTATAATCTTTAGAACCCAAAAACTAAGAAGGTAGTGTATCGCCGAGATGTGGTATTTAGATAAATGAAGGATGGTGTTAAACAGGAAGTCCTACCAAGTAAGGAAGAACTAGATAAAATAGAGTTTTTTTTAAAGGATGATGAGTCAGACTCTACAAAAGAACAGGAATCAGAAGAAGAGGATCCTCATACTCCATTATTGAGGAGATCAGTTCAAGAAATAAGGCTACCGAAAAGGTATACTTCATCTAATTTCCAGTCTAATTTAGCTTTGTCTATTACTGATGATGATCCTAGAATTGTCAGGGAGGCAATGGATTCAAAGGATGGAAATATATGGAAAAGGGCCATGGACGAAGAAATGACATATTTGGATAAGAATGAGGCTTGGGATCTAGTGGAGTTTTTGACTGGAGGAAATTCCATTGGTAGAAAATGGGTATTTAAAAAGAAGTTGAATCCAGAAGAAAAAGTGGAGAGATATAAAGCTCAGTTAGTAGCAAAGGGTTATTCCTAGGTTGAGGGAATTGATTTTGGTAATATTTTTTATCTTTTTGCCAAGTTAACCTTTATAAGATTTATGTTATCTATTTCTATTGCATTTGATTTTGAAGTAAAACAGATGGATGTGAAGACAACATTCCTACATGGGGATCTGGAAGAAGAAATCTATATGAAGAAACCATATGTTTATGTTGTGAAGGGAAAGAAGGAGCTGGTATGCAATATGAAAAAGTCCCTGTATGGTTTAAAACAATCACCAAGGATGTGGTATCAAACATTTGATACTTATATGTTGGGACTTGGATTTACAAGAAGCAAAGAGGATCATTGTGGGTATTTTAAATTAATTGGTGATCATTTTATTTATTTGGTCTTATATGTGGATGACATGTTGTTGATAGGAAACAACAAGGAGATTATCCAGGATGTCAAAACTCAGTTGTCCTCTAAATTTGACAATAAGGATCTTGGTGCTTCAAATTTAAATTTGGGAATGGAAATTAAAAGAGATCGGAAAAGGAGGAAACTCTGGTTAAATCAGAGAAAATATGTCGAGACAATATTGTAGAGGTTTAATATGCAAGAATGTAAATCGATCAAGGTTCCTATTCTTGTTTGGGTAAAGTTATCTGTGGATCAATGTCCCAAGACATGGGAAGAGGAGGATGATATGTCTCGTGTTCCATATGTGAGTGCAGTTGGAAGTTTGATGTATGCAATGGTCTATACTAGACTATACATTGCACATGCAGTGGGAGTTTTGAGCAGGTATATGTCAAAACTAGGGAAGGAGCATTGGACAACAATAAAAAGGGTTTTTAGGTATTTGCGTGGCACTGCTAGCTATGGATTGTGCTACGAAGGAAGATCATGATTGGACAAAATGGGGTACATACATGGATTTTTGGATGCAGTCTGGGTTGGATATTTGGATCGTGGGAGATCGATAACTGGGTATGTGTTTAACCTGTTTGGAGGAGCAATAAGTTGGATGAGCAAAAGACAGGTTGTAGTGGAACTTTCAAATACATAAGTTGAATTCATGGCAGCCACTCATGAAAGTAAGGAAGAAGCATGGTTAGAAAGATTGTTTTTAGGCATTGGGTTTGTACAACAAGTTGTAAGGATAGATTGTGACAGTCAAAGTGCAATTTTTCTAGAGAAGAACCCGACTTATCATTCAAAGACAAAACATATTGATATTCAATATCACTTTGTGAGAGACATGATTGAAGAAAAGAAAGTATCGTTGATGAAGGTGGACACTTTGAATAATGTTGTAGACTCATTAACAAAATCTGTGAGCACTGAGAATTTCTCTTGGTGTAGAGGATCCATGGGCATTGTTGCCCTAGATTGTTGACTATGTAACCCTATAACCCCCTTTATGCAAAGAAAACAAAAAGTGGGAGAATGTTTGGGTATGTGTTATATTCTTTGCACGAGTAGTAGTGTTTGTGCATTGCGCCAGATGTGTAGGGGGATTAGAGGGAGGGTGGGGAGTTCAGGGGTAGTGCCCCCGAAAAAAAACATTCTGCCTTGGGAAATGTGTCACATATTTAGGTGGTTTTTTGTCACATGGTTTCTTTGCCGATGGTTTTCTATTTCCGGTTAAGGAATTAGGGTTGTTGACTAATCTAGGTCATTGGGTTAGGGTTTTGGATGCCCTTGGATCCTATATGTATATTGTATTGTAAACAATGTATCACAATGATGAATGAACATAGAATATGTTGGTTTTCCCAGTTTGGGTTTCCAGGGGAAAAATATTTGTGTAATGTTTGTATTTGCCATTGTATCTTTTCTTTTCTTTTACTGAAAATTGGTTTGTAGTAAATATTGTACAGGGTTATAATCTACACATACCTAGACATAGAAATTTAGATTCATGATGCATCTTGACTGATCTCGAGTCCAAGGAAGAAATGTAGTGGACCCATGTCCATCATCAATAACCTATCATGCATAATTCTCTTGACTGGAGCAATCACTGAAGTCGAGCAACCGGTGATCAACAAATCATCAACATACACAACTAGGAGTAGAAGTGAATCAATCGTCCTGAGCATGTAAACATTCTGGTCTACCTTACAAATTACAAAGTTATGTGATAGCAGGTATGAGTCCATCTTGGAATACCATTCCCTCGGAGACTACTTGAGGCCATAAAGAGACTTCTTTAGTCGACATACCAAAGATGAATCCTTCATAAATCCCTGAGGTTGCTCCATATAGATCTCCTCCGAGAAATTGTCATGAAGAAATTCATTCTCTGTGTCCATCTGATGGACTTCCCATCCCTTGGATGTAACAATGGAATGTGCCAAATGTATTGAATCCATATTCGCTACTGGAGTGAGGGTATAATCATAGTCACTGCCATGCACCTGCTGAAATCCTTTTGCAACTAGCCTGGCTTTGTATCTGCTAACATGTCCATCCATTGCGCTCTTGGTCCTGTAGATCCATCTGCACCTGACAAGTTTCCTTCCTAAAGGAAGGGGAACCAGATCCCAAGTCTGGTTCTCGAGGAGGGAGTTGTACTCCTCCTGCATGGCAGATTCCCAAAAGGGATTTCCAACAAGCTCACCATAAGATTGTGGATCTGAATACTGAACCAAGAAAATATTCTTGGGTGGCATCAATTTAGTGGTTCTGAGTGCAAGAGGAGGCTCCTCGAAATCAAATCAAGTTCTCCTAGTATCAGCTTGATCCCCAACAAGATCCCTTGCATCTTGAAGAGTATTCTTGGCCAACTTGGCCCTCTGCTCTGGCTTCGCATCTGCATCTGGATGCACTGAATATACATCTGAATGTAATAAATCTATATCTAGATCATCTGAATCATATGAATCGTAAATATCATTTAAAGAAGATTCGACATGTGCATTCTCATCATCTCTGACAGGTGCAAGAATAAAAGTGTTTGCATGCTGATGTTGAGGAACATGCGAGGCACTTTCCTCGAATTGGATACTTCGCTCAATGATGAGTCGGTCTGAGGAAACATCAATGACTATGTATCCCTTCACACCATTGGGGTATCCAACAAATATACACATTGTTCTCTGTGGATCAAGAGCCTTCCTCTTCTTAGAGGGAATCCTGGCCCATGCATGTGAACCGAAAATACGAAAGTGGGTCACTTTCGGTTTAAGGCCACTCCAATTCTCGTAAGGGGTATTATCCTTGAAATACATATGAGGAGATATGTTTTGGATGTAGGTTGCACAATTAATTTCTTCATCCCATAATCTCTATGGAAGTGACTTTTCATGTAGCATGCAAGATGCCATCTCTTTTAGAGATCTATTTTTTTGCTCAGCAACTCCGTTTTGCTGCGGAGTATAGGGAATGTGATGTAATTAAATTCCTACCTCGTGAAAAATATTTTGTATATCATGATTTCCATACTCTCCCCAGTTATCTGTTCGGAGGAATTTGATGATCTTTCTTGACTTTGTCTCAACAAGGGATTTGAAATATTTGAGGTGTTGAAAGACCTATGATTTTTTCCTGAGAAATAAAATCCATGTGAAGCGTGAGAAATAATCAACAAAAATGAGCAGGTACCTTGCTTTACTGATTGATGGATGCATAAAATGGCCCAGGAGGTCACTATGGATCATATCTAAAGGAGAGGAATCCTTACGAGTCTTTCCTTTGTCAAATTTCTCTTGAGCATGTTTTCCAAGAACACACTCCTGAAAAATTCCTTTGGAGAAGTGGATGTCAGTTAGATGATCAAGCATTCCCTTCTTTCTAATTTGTTTCATATATATGAAATTTAAATTCCTGAACCTTTCATGCCATATCTTACTTCTTTCATCAGCATGGGTAAGTAGTAATGCAAAATCTGGTTCAATAAATTCATAAAATGTGTAAAGTCTAGATTGATGATTTACCTCACCGGTAGCAACCATGGAATTGGTTTGCATGTCATATATATCCACTGCATCAGTTGTGAATATGACTCTCTTTCTGGTGTCGGAGTTAGTCATATGATACATGGAGAGAAGATTGACGGAAATTTTGGGAACATGCAACACATTCTCGAAGCTTTCATTTATGAGTTCAATTCTTCCTTTGTTGGTAACCTCGACTGGAGAGTTGTCCCCCATCAAAATATGAGTAACTTTGCATGCATCCAGTGAAGAATAAAATTCTTTTTTTCCATCCATGTTGTTTGATCCACCTAAATCTACGATCGAAGCATCGAGAGAGGAGTTTATGGAAATCAAAGCATGACTAGAACTTCCTTTCTTGGGATTCTGATCTTCTGGCTTCTTCTTCTTGGCAGCCTTGGGGATGCGATCTCCAAGGTTTTTTTTCTTAACTATTTGGGCCATTTTATATATTTTTTTCTACATACATGTGGATTATGGATGGAATCATTTATGACAGTAAGTGAATTTCTCCCCTTTTATTCCCTTTCCACCTTTTGATCCAAAGGCATCATTGAAGGGTTTTGAGTACCCTTCCTTCTTTGGATTTTCATGTGCTTTCCTTTTATATTTGTATTTAGATTTTTGATATTGATGACCACTACCATATTTCGTAGTAATTGCATGTGCCTTTGGGCCTTTTATTTTTTCCATATTGATGAGCTTGTTCTACTCTTGTGTTAGAGACTCGATAAAGGCCTCAAGAGAGGGCATCTTCCGGGTGGATCTAGAGGTGAACCTAACTAAATGGAATGTGGATACAAAAACTGAGTATTCTGGACCAAGTTTGGAGAGAATGGTGAGAACCATTTGTTTCACCTCCTTAGATTTATCAACCCCGCAAGTCTTGAGTTGCGACAACAAATCCTTATATTTGGTAAAGAAATCTTGGAGATTGTTAAAGGTTTTTGGATCCAATGTGAGAAATTCCACCTCGAAGCATGTATCCCCTCATCTAGTATTATTTTCCAAAAATCCCTTCCATGGTGGTCTAGGCTTCATTGGGTGTCTTATAGGAGGATATGTGAAAGAGGAGTTCAGGAGAAATGAGACTACAAATTGTTCCAAATGCTTCATCCATTCGATTTAGATACTTGGATTTTTCTATGGATGATGTTGGTTTTGTCTCTGTGTTCATGGTTAACCAATATAATCCTCTACCTTGAAGAGGCATTATCATATTCTCCTTCCATGCAAAGAAGTTGTACGGTGTAAGAATGAGTTATTTTGGAAATTCCATTTTTCCGCTATCTTCAATCTTCAGTACCTGCAAAAATAATTCAGTGTGTCATTTACCTAGTAGTCTATCAACTCTGATACCATGTAAATGTGTTGAACCTACACATAATCTATCTATCTAGGAGTTGACATACAGAGTTGCATAGAAAATATGAGAAAAGAGAAGTAGAAGATAAAGAATGGAAGAATTCTCATTAACCAAATGAATGAATGATAATTTACACATGATATACTCTGTATAAATCAACTAATGTGCACAGGAGGAGAAGAAAATGTGCCATAGTGGTCATCTAGAGTGATCTGGACATACACCAACAATTATGGGACTAAACTTCCACCTAGTCTAGTCTCTCAGGAAGGTATGGGAGTGGACTACCACCTAGTCTGAGTTAATTAGTCTCTCAATCTTTAGTTAACTGAATGAAACATATTGAAGTGAGGAGAAGATTAGGGAATCATGAGTAATGTTCTATTATGGTGATGATCCCAAGGAAAATTTTCATTATTTGGTGAGGATCCCAATGTTGCATGGTGATAATCCCAATGTGGCAACTAGACTCCACTCAACTGATCAAACTAAAGTGTGAATTGAAGAGAATATTCTCCTAGAGGAATATTAACCCTAAAATATAGGATACTGAATAATGACTAATAAACATAGGGAAAACCTTAGGAAAAATAAATTCTATGTGTGTGTGAAGTATCTCCAACAATGGTGAGGCTAATCCATTAATCATTACTCTGAATGTCATAGAGCCAATGGAATCCACAACCCAGGCCATGAAGTGTAGAATAAATCCTAGGTGTATTAAAATAAGGTGGAGGAAGATCTGATTGACCCTATTGAAATCCTTGGACAATTCAAATTTGGCTATCATGGCATTAATATTCCTTTTTTTCATCGAGTGAAACCTTTCCTGGGTGATACCAATTGGCTCATGTATTTGGTGCCTTTCAAGGAACAAAAATTGCTTCTAGAGATGATTTTGGAGATGATATGATAGATATTGTTGTAGAGTGAGATAGGCCATAAGTTCTCATAATTTGTGGGGTTGTCCATCTTTTTTATAAGTGCAATAAAATTAGTGTTAAAGGCAGCCATAACCTTTCCATTAAGATGAGTTTATTCCACTACTCTTCATAAATACACTTCAATGAATTCATAATAGTTTATAAATAATTCTATGAGTAGCCCATCTAGGCCTAGGATCTTGTCCTCCTAAAAGCTATGAAGGGTTATAAGCAATTCCTCTTTCCCTACCTCTAACATTAGTTGTTGATTATTTTTTGGATCAATTATTCTAGGAAAGTAATTGGAAATTCTAAGTATGACATCAATTCTAAGTATGTTTCCATCTTTGAAAATATTTCAGAAGTGGAAGACCCCTTATGAAGCAATGTCTCTGAATTTTTCAGCCAGGGACCCATCTCCTCCATCTTTTTTCCTAATAGAGTTGGAAATTTTCTTACATTTTTCATATTGATTTAATAATTTTGTGTTTTCATACCCATATTCCATCCATAACATTGTAGTTTTCAAGTGTCAATCCTTTTCTTTGTATATCAATAGCTTCCTTGTTTTATTTTCTATCTAGAAGAGTTCCCTCTTCCATGCATTTGAAAGAAATCTAAATCCTTCTGAAGAGAGACTAGAAGTGATGACATTCTCTACCTCCCTGAGGAGCCTTTCATCATTTTCCCATTTATATTTAGACCATGTAATAGCCAATTGTTTAACTATTTGTAGTTTCACTTGGAATTTTATAACTATGGATTCCTAAAGCGAATTGTTGTACATGTCCTAAGCATTCTCTAGAATTTGGATTAAATCCTCATTTTTGAGCCATTTCGGGTTTAATTTGAAGAGAGTATGGGTTTTTTCAATAATAGGGGCCACTTCTAGTAGAATATGGTGGTGGTCATAGACCCCTCATGTTGACACCCATTTCATGATTTTGAACGAATCATCTAGGACATCTTTCAAAATTAGGATTATGTCAAGTTGTTTGTTTATCAGAGCATACCCTATCCTTAGATTACTCCAAGTGGGGGTAAGCTTGGTTGTGTCAATGTCAAGTATAAACAAATTTATCGACTTAACAAGAACTTTATCCCTTAAAATCCATATTTTTGCATAAAAAACATGAAAATCAACCCCCAAATAAAACAATGGTGCTACTGGTAGCACCATTTTTTTCTAACAGGTTCAAAATTACAACTTTTTTCAAGCATGACCTTAAAAATGAAACAATTTCTCATCAAAACCTTAAAATCAACACCAAAATAAAAAAGTGACGCTACCTAAAGAAAATTGTTTTTCTAAATGTTAAAATTATAGCTAATTATGACCTAATTGAAAGTGTGGATTTGACAACAAATCCCTATGCAAATAAAAAACCCAAAATTAGATCCTAAATGGTCACTTGAAAATTTTCTTACTAACTTTTTTTTTTTTAATTACATTAAATAATAAATAAAGAGAAAGGATAAAATATTCACAATTTTTTTTTAAATGAAAAAGAAAACACATTTTAAAAAATATATTCAAAAGCCAAATAAAAAATAAAAAAACAAACATTAAAAGTAAGGTGGAAAAAAAAACTAAATAGAAATGAAAAAAATTTAAAATTTCCCTAGAAAACAATAAATTTTAAAAATAATATTCCACAACCAAATTTGAAAAAAAAACATTAAAAAAATGGTGGAAAAAAAAAACTAAAAATAATTAAAAAAAGATTAAAATTTCCCGAGAAAAAAAAAGTATATATATATGGAAAAGAAGAATAATAAAAAATCAATTGAAAAGTTCAATTAAAAAAAAACAATCAAAAAAATTCAAAAACCAAATTATCTAAAATAAAAAAAATTCAAAAAATACAAAAACTCCCGAAGTTAAAACTTTATATTAAAAATCATTTAAAAAATAAATAAAATACAAAATTTCATTACAAATTAAAAATATACATGATTATGATGATAATGATGATTAACGTCCACTAAGACCAAACTCGTCTATGGGACCTTAAGAGGGTAAGTGATTACTTGTGATTCTTTAGAATTTTGTTTATGTGCTCGAAAAACATTAAGAAAAGTTTTCCTACATCACCATACTTTTGTTGAGTTAAGAGGTTAGGAAGGTTGGTAGTGTGACAAATATTTTGAATATGAGATCTAATATGGGTATAGGTTGGACAATCTAAAAGAAAGTGTTTTTCATCTTCAACCTTCTTAGTGTCACAAAGGTGACACACTCTTTCATCCCATGGCATTTTAGGAATTCACCAACGCCCAATTTCACTATGGAGCTCGTGAGAATTTGTTCTTATCTTAGCAATGCTTCTATATATATATATATATATATATATATATATATATATATATATATATATATATATATAACCTTTCTAAAGTTTTTGGGCCATAAATTTGTTTTTTAACCATTTTTTTTTCATTTTATCTTAGTTTATACAGATATTTTTTTACTTTTTGTTTTGTTTTCGTCTTTAGTTTTTTAATTTTTTCTTTAATTTTTTTTATATGTAAATTTGTTTTTTTAATTTAATTTAATTTTTTAATTTCAATCCTTTTATTTTTCGTAGTTTTTTTTAGTTTTAATTTATCAAAAAAAAATGATTATACGTTTTTGCTAAATATTTTAAAATAGTGTTATTTAACTACAATTATTTTCTATGTATTGAAGTAAAGGTAAAACATGCATTAAAAATGATATTTTCCACTATATTTAGAAAGTATGGAACCAAAAAATAATTAAGGAGATGAAAAAATCTTAATTTCAAAAAATTAAATGGTAAAAAAAATTTTAAGATTGAAAGAAGCATGGAATAATGACTAAAAACACCATTGAAAAAAATAGAAAAAATAGAAAATAGATGAAAAAACAAGCATTTAAAAAAAATAATGTGGAAACATTATGGATCAGAAAATTTAAAATATCAAAAAACCACCTAAAAGGGGGGGGGTTGCTACCGGCAGCACCATTTTTAAAAATGGGGTAAAAAACGTGACCCCCCCAAAAAAAGAACTCTGTAGAGTTCTCGTTAAGTTGGTAACTATGTTTATACCAAGATGCTCCAAGTGTTTAATAAAGAAGTCGGAAAGAGCATTTGGATGGGATGTTGGCCCATAGATCTCAGAGGAGCCAAGTGTAAAATTTATATCTCCAAACATTATTAGTTCCCCTTGTGGGAGTTAAGACTTTGAAAACAAGAATTCCCAATATCTTTTTGGTCATAATAGGGCCCATAGATATTCATGCAAATGAATTCTTTCCCCTGGTTGATAGAAGCAAGGGAGGCAACTAGTCCTTAGTCAAATGCCCATGAGTTAGAGAGGGAAAAAACATAAGTATTCTATTTTTTGACCAAAACACTTGAGCAAACTAGGGAATCCACAAAGATGAATTCCCAACATTTAAACGTCTTAGTAATTTGTTAAACCATAGTTCCTTTGTTTGTCATGATCTCTTGTAGTTAAATAGTGTTATTTAACTACAATTATTTTCTATGTATTGAAGTAAAGGTAAAACATGCATTAAAAATGATATTTTCCACTATATTTAAAAAGTCTGGAACCAAAAAATAATTAAGGACCAAAAAACCTCCAAATTTGCTTACATTTGAGCCATGGAAAAGTAAGATTTCCTACCTCACTATCCAGGTTTATGGTTTTTATCTTCCATGTGTAAAAGGCCACTTTTATAAGATCCATACTAGATTCTTGAATCTTTATGAAGGAGTCTCACGCTATATTTTTTCCCTCTGAGGAGGTGGAGTCTTCCAAGGATACCTTAACTGGTGAGTCTATCAAAGGTGGGGGCGTGAGATATAAGGGTTTCAAAAATGAATTTGGGGGTTCCTGATCCCATACATAGGATTGATGAAGAAGTATGGGGATTTGAGAAGATTAAGAGCTTGGATAGAAAATTCTTGTGAACAATTTCAATTTTATCCTCTTCATTAGCTTCCCAAGAGATAAATTGAAGTATACAATAGGAATCTATAGGAGTGAGGGAGGAGGGATTCTTTCCCAGTGTAGAACATTTCTCCCTTTTTGGTTGAGAGATATTCCTAGGATAAAAGTGATGTTCCACTATTTTCCTTTGACCTAGATAATTTTGAACTAGAGGGTCTCCAGTCGGGGAAGACTATTGTGTAGTTGAAGGAGTTTCTTCTTCTATCATAGGGACTGGTTATTTGAAAACAATAGAAGATTTACACACCCATTTGTTTCTAGAAAATTGAAGGGAACATTCCTTTACCAGGTGGCCATACTCATGGTACATTCTACACTTAAATGATACTCCTTCCTAGTCCAATTCCTGGTGAAACAATGTGGGTACTTGTCTTATAGTGATGGCGAATTCAATTCCTATGAGTATCCTAGCCAACCCTATATATATAGTGTTATGGTATTTTTTCTCACAGGCATCTCACTGAATAATCAGTAAGATCTCCCTAGGTTTGGCCAAGAAATCCTAGACAGAAAAGTGGTATACTTCTTATGGATTTCCTAGATCTAGACTTACACACATAGATTCATGATGAAGATTTGCATGCCTTCCTTGAGGTGGTCCTTCGTATTTATCGACTATTGTAGTCCTGAAACACCAAATCCAAGCTCCACAACATGCTTCTTGTATACAAAAGACAAACAAAACCTTATGTTTTTCTCTACTAAGGATTATAATCATATATCTAATCTAATTCTAATCAGATATGTAAAGGAATAAATCATATCTATCATTCATTTAATGAACACAAATGATATGAGGGGAAAACCAAATGATATATTAATAAATCATAGAGAATACACGTGAATCCATACCTCAACTTGATGAAGATGAATCCTCATTTAGCCTCATTGCTCCTTGTCTGTCCTTGCATCTCCTTGGTTAGGCTAGGCTCAGTGACTCTTGGTTTTTATAATCAATTCCACTATAGTTGTAGAGGAGAACAATGTTGTTCAATTCTTCCTCCCCTTTCCCAAGGCTTTCCTTTGTTATATATTTCTTGGAGGAGGCTTGGGAGAGGCTTCTAGATCTTCTAGAGACCACTAGGGACTTGAATGATGTGAGTTCCTAGTCCTTTGCCACGAATATCCAACGCATATCTCTCCTATCACCTCGTAACTCCTAAATTCTAGAATTTGGATAGTGTCTTACCTAATGAGCCACTAGTTTCTAGCAAGGGCCTTGCATTTTGCCTACTAGGTGTCACATGAGGGCCTCCAAAAATTCTCTAAAAGGGGTCAAACCTTAGGAAAAAGTTTCATTAGGACCTCTATCCTCTGATGGCTTCCTATTTGGACTATAGGGTGGATATTAAGGCTAGAATATATTCCCCCTAATGTGTAAGGTCAGGAAAGGAGTGGATGGCCGAAATACATTACAATAAAGTCCATGTGAGGAAATGCAAGGAGAGAGAAAAGAAGGTTAAAAAAAAAAAAACTTGCAATCAAACACCAAGGATGATTATATATCAACCAATACCCTAGGTATACATACTCAAACTCTGAATGAGCATGGTCACCAAAAAATACTCTATGGATCCATGAAATGAAATGCTAGATCATTGCCATGAAATAATACATAGTGGATTCATGTCATCAATCAGACTGTAGCCATGAGATAATACAATGTGGATTTATTCATGAACTCAATCATATCCATCAACAAATACAATGTAGATATATGTTAATAATATAATCATAGCCACAAGTATATACAATGTGGATATATGACATTACATATAGATGTCAGGAAGACAACAATCATTCATGATATCACCCTCGAAGTATTCATATACAAGTGATGTAATCCATCGAAACTTTGGAGGTTATGTTGTAAAGGAATGATATGGCCCTGTTATCCCCTAACCTAGGGATAACTAAGGAGATTATATATCGAGGCCCATAGGTCCTAGACATGGAGTGCCGAGAGCCAAATGAATTAAGAATGGCCCCTAATGACCCCTCTTTTCTTCAGTGTAGTCCACATATCGCCAACAACGGTATTCATCACATTGTCTTGGTCCTTAAATGACAATGAGTCTTGATCCACGAGGTAATAAGTTCGGGTATCATGGTATGTATCACTATGATTTTTAAAACATTTAAACATGTTGCATTGAATCTTTCTGGATTTCATAATGTTTTCTTGACTTTATTCTCTTTTCCTTGTTCAAAACTGGGAGGGTCACATGGTGCCCTATTAAGTTGGTTTCCTTTTAGGATAGGTTGTTACCTAGTGGATATTTTAACATTCATCACCCGTTCCCTCCATACTTACCATTTTCTATCTTTATCCCCTCCATATATCCACATTTTTGGGTATTGGGGAAGTTTCCACTTGGAAAGGGTTGTACCTTATCTAATGGGAAGAAGGGTCTAAAGGCCCAGGGGGAAATGTGGATGGAAAAATTTAAGAGCCAAATTTAAACCTTCGATGTGCTTCACCCAGGGATCCCTGATAATTCATCGAAACACTTATTAGATAGAAAAGGGGACCCACATATGAATAAAACACTAAATTTTTTTTTGGGTGGATAGGAGATCTGATCATGAGTTGGCCTATCATGACCATGAACATGTAGCGGTATGACACTACCACCCAAATACTCACCAATCCATGGTAGTGGCTCTTGGTTGCATGACCAAGAGAAAGGGGGTGTCATCACAAGACAACCTTCTCATTTCCATAAAATGTTTGTGGGTGACACTACCACTAGTTGGTCACCAAGCCAGGGTGATGGCCATTAACGCTTTCCTTGCAGCATGAAGAAAGAAAAGATAAAATGGAAATCAGTGGGATTGTAAGCATTTTCATCCATGAAAAGGTGCATCTCACCCTCAACAAAGACACCCATAAGTGAGTGTTACATTTCACTTCTATTACATGCACCCCATGTCCAAAGTTTTTCCCCTCACCACCTCATATATTTTCATTATTTGGACCAAGATCCACTGGGGAAACAAACTTGAATTAAAGGAGACTGTCCCAATAGGACACCCTGAGACCATTCCAAATCCTAGACTTTTCAAGTTGCATAACATTTTCATCATGTGTTTGGATTTAGGGGGGTTTAATGCACATGTATGGGAATTTTAATTATTAGATGTGATTTAAAGGTTAGATGTCATTAACCCTTTCCTACCTGAACATTTTCCTTTGGAGGCCTTGGACGTCACCCATACATCCCTGGACATTTCTACATGTAGTGGTTGTCACCTTGGGGGTAATCTTGAGGTTACTAGCACATGTGGGAAGGGTTTTGGCCTTTGGAGGCTCGATGTTTCACTCCCTGAGCCCAACGTTCCATGATAGAGGTCCAACATCACCCTAGAAGGACATGACATCACCCCTAGGAGGGCCTTTACATGTAAATTTATTTTATTTTGTCCAAAATTTAATTTTGTAAGACACTTGTCGTGTCGTCCCTAATATTTTGACCTAAAATAAGTAAAGATCAAATTTTGGTATAAATAAACATAAAGTGGCATTCATTTGATCATAACTCTCACTTAGGAGAGTGGAGGTCTGAAATTTTTTCCATACTAAGGGTTATTGACTTAAATAAGGAGGGCGCTACTCTTTTAAGGATTGTTTTTGGCACTTGGACAAATTTTTATGAAGTTTTGTGGAAATCTTGCATGGTTTTACATGATTATTCTTGGTGAAAGTAAGCATATTTTTACTTTTCCATTGTAAATGGTTATGGTAATGTTTTTCTTGCTCATAAAAGATTATGAAATTGCATGTTTTAATTAATGCTTCAAGTAAGAAACTTAAAGTGCTAACTTTCCTGCTTTTCATTTTCCTAGCTTTATTGAATTGATCTATTAACTAGTGAAACCCTAGGGACCTAAAGTGTTGTTTATCTAAAGGTTTATACTTATTTATTGTCAAATTACTTTTCATCCATAAAAATCCAAGAATAAGGAGGTATTAGGTTATATAAGTGACTACACCCTAGCTTCCTCACTTCTTATAGGTCAAAACCTAGGAGGACTTAAGGTGATACTCCTCATAGGTATTTTTACCTCTAGTATTATGTGTAAACCCACTTATTAGCAGCCTTGAAGGAAGTCGCCTACTTGACTCCACTACCCTTAGAAAGGCACTAGTCAAACCTCACTCTTTGACAAGTATCATCAAACTTCAAACTCAAATTTTTTGCTTGATACCCGACTTACCTAAACTAACTTGGTGACCTAGTATGAAGATACTAACAACTTACTTGATGCTATCATAATTATTTCAACAACCAACATTTTCATCTTATATCATCCTATTAACCATCTTAAAACAACCCAGGAATTGTATGAAGCAAGGTACTATCAATAAATTCCAAAGTGTGTGATTAATTTCCTCTTTAAAATACATTTTTGAAGGTTGTTGTTGTTGTCATTACTTCTATTTTACTGTTGTTACAATCTTCTTACATATATTTTAAAATTTATTGGTTGATCAATACATATCTAGATCTTGCATGATACAAAGTGTTATCATTTCAAACCTTAAGTATCTTGTTATTTTGTCTATTCAATTGCATTTTCTAGATGTTATTACAGTTGTCACTTTTTCATTTTTCTCTTGTTACAACCATCATGTAGTAGTTTATTCTAAGTTTATCTACAATCCTAACAAATCCAGAATATGCATATGACATAGCATTATCATCTAGGTGTTCAAGTATTTCATTACATCGTCATTCAAAGCATTTTCTAAAGAAAGTATTGCAATTGTAATTTCTTTATATTATGTTGTTGTACATGTCTTAAATGATGCACATACTTTTTGGATAACACTATTTTTTATAAGTTCATTGTCTTGCTAGAGCATTAATATCACTTGTTGGTTGTAAAATTCCATAACATTTGTTGTTGTCTTGGTAAAGCGTAGGTACATTCTTTTAATCCCTTGCTTCACTTTTCAAGACATAAATCTGATTTGAGTGACCTAGAGAGAGGGGTGGTTTAATTTCTATTTCTCTCCCTTCATCAAACCACTAGGTCTAGGGATGTCTCCCTTGGAGTAGATTCATCTTACTCCTAAATAGAAAGAGGTACCCTGTTGAGGTGACAATGATAGGATTTACCTCCTTGTTACGCCAATCTCGACTTACTTTCCTTTAGTATTTGGGAAAGTATATATTGTGTGATAACATCTTTGGCACCGTTGTCGGGAAACATTGAGTCAATATTCCTCAATGCTACCTTTTCGGTAAGTCTATTCTCAAAGCCTTCACTTTACAAATATTACATGGCGACTCCACTTAGGGTGATTCCCTCGATTCCTTTTGATAATCCCTAGAAGGATTATCTGGTGAATCCACTAATGATAAAGCCAACCATGGCTTCTCAATGGGACCCATGTAATTTTAAACCCTTGGATATGAGTGAAATACGGGGTTACCCTCGACAAATGCCTCCTATGTATGAAAAATGGCTCCCTAAGTTCACTGGTAGTGACGAAGAGAATTCTAAGGACCACATGAATGACTTTTGGGCCTTATTTCAACTCCATCATATTAATGATTGTAATATCCCTCGGTTGAACCCAATTGTAAAGGTAATGTAAGTATACTTAAGCAAGTGAGCTATTTTGACATCATTTTGTAATGCACCTTTCATGTCATAGTGCGCGCATGTATTGCGCAGTAAAATGATGTAGTGTGCACATTCTCAGATACCGTGCGTAGTAACTAAAGTGCGTGCAATATTGAGGTTAGCGAGCCTTGTGTATATGATATGTGTTATAGGCTAGTGAGCCAGTTATTATAAGCTGGGATGCTTATACTTTGGAATTAGGCCAGAGCGCTTAGATGTTAAAGGCTAGTGCGCCTATTTTGTATATGTCTCATGATTAATATAAAATACATCATTGCGCGTAGACCGACCATGATAAAAGAGATTGGGGACTAGAATCCACCAATTAGGGAAAGGGAGGGCCAAAAGTTAAGGAAAAGGGCTAAGCTAGAGAACTTAAGCCAAAAATTAATATTATATTAATATTTCTTAAAGCATAAAGTATGGATAATTATTTTATCCTAATTTCTAAAGTTGGGGACAAGTGGACCAAAGTAGCTCCCAACATGACAAGTGTCAAGTTGGGAACATGCATACATATTGTGGGGACTTAGCTCATTTTCACACCTTCCCCCATCATTCAGACCATCATCTTCCCCATGATTCCTTCGAGCAATCGACTGTTGACCGCCTATTTAGCTAGGGGGTCAACTCATGTGCCATGAAGATATGCATCATCAGATGCAAGTATGTCAAAGAAAATATTGGTTCTACTTGGGCATTTTATGCCTCCAGCACAAAATTTTGTAAACGGAATTTCTGCACCCCTGCGTGGGTTAATAATGTAATAAGTCTGCATGGATCATAATTAGGTCAGGTACCTTGGGATGTTTTCATTGGGATATTTCTTTTCACCGAGGGTTTTTTATCCTCAGGTTGTCAACTGGGCTTTTTAGCCTGGTTGATTTCCCATGAGTTTTTCCCTCACACATGCAATAATTCCTCCAAAGTGGTGAACGACGTTCTAATGGTCTCATCCTTTGGTAGCTATTGTTTAGGAATGATGTAAATGACCATGCTAGACATTGTAGAAAGCTTCATGGAATTTCGTCGAGTCTAGATAGGTTTTTTTTAATTAATTAAATTTAATTAATTTTCCTAAGGTTGAGATTTTAATTATTTAATTAATTAAATGTTTTTGAGCAAATATTGTAAAAACTGGGTCTTTGGGTTTTTGATATGGGTATTTGTGCTCAAAATAAATGGAATGGCACCTCCTACACCCATAGTCCAAGTTTCAGCTCAGTCGGACAAAGTTTGCTATGCATTTGTCCACCCGGAGTCAAAGTCAGTCAAAACAACAATTTTAATTGTTAAGTCATTTTTGTAATTTTTGTAAAAAAGGGTTAATGGGTTAGTTTGAAGGTGGAAAAGAGCAATATTAGACTTTACCTAACCCTCCCAACCTTTTCCAACCTATTCTAACCCCTTACCCACCTTCTACACTAAAAAATTATGGCCCCCTAGGGGGATTGACAGTTTTCCTTGGTGGAGGTTGTTGTGACTTATTTGGGCCCCCCTCTCATAAGTTATGACTCCCTTTGACCCCCAAATCACCTCCTAGGATGATCCCACTCCTTTTTTCTCATTAATCCCCCTCCATTCCTTCATTTTCACACTTTTTTTGCCCCCTCTAAGAGGAGTTATGCCCCCCCTCTTCTAGAAACTCCACAAATGATTTTTTAAAAATTATTTGAGACCTCTCACCTTCATTGGCATCAATCCCAAGGCCTCCTACACCTCTTTTCTTGATCCCAACACCTCCTACATTTTTCTACACCCTAGATCTAACTTTCAAACCCTATATGGTGTGCCCTAGCCTTGAGATCTACTCTTATGCTTGGTGGTGGACACTTGGCATTGATCCAAGAGAGGTAGTTTTGCCTCTCCAAGTATAAATAGATCCCTCTCCTCACTCCCAACTCACCATTCTTTGAGCTAGTGTTATTATGCTGAAATTTCACCTCACTCTCACTCTGTTGCTCTTGCCATCTTGTCATCTCACTCATTGCTCTTGAGAGTCTTGGAGCAAGTATTTCTCCAACACTCTCATATTTGATTAATAAATCTTTGGAGGATTTTGAAAACACCAAGAGTATTCTGGTTTTTTTCTTGCACATGAGGTGACTTTGTATTGTTCAAGTTTTTATGTGTAGTTGTGAGTAGATCTTTGGTAAAGTATTTTACTAGAGTAGATTAGAAAAGAGTATTCTTGCTAGTTTATGCTTGTTGGATAGCTAAGGGTTTGAAGTATTTCATACTGTTAGTCTATTCAATCTCGTTATCTATTTCCATGCTTCACATCTTTCTTTGAGTTTTGCAGGTTGCTTCAAAGGGATTGTTGGGATAGCATCAAGAACGAGCCTACCCTCAAAACCTTCTCACACTCTTAGCTTTATTAATCTATTATTTTCTGCATACATTCCATTTATATTTCAGTTTTCTAACCCTCTTAGATAGGTCAAAAATATTTACTTTTACTTGGAAATTTCATGTGAAAATATTCTGTGTAAAAACAGAAAATTTTATTGACTTTGTGTGTGTTTTGCAGCATTTCCAACAAGCTTTTGCTTGCTGGTTTTTGCAGGTTCTTACCAGAAACAAGGGGAAACGCTGCCCAAATTCGTCCTCAAGACTTCCCTAAGAACCTTCCTTGGTTGGGTAACGAATTTCTTACCTTTCCTTCTGTAAATTCATGTTTTTTTCTTCTATTTCATTGATTTTTCTTGTATCATTATAAACTAACATGTATTGCCTACACCTTGGGAGAGTAACCCCCCAATATCGTTGGGCTAGACTAGTTTGTTTTTCTTTCAAGTTAATTTTCATTTATTTGTTGGCCCCTCTTGTCCACAAGACAAGATAGTGTGGCCTTTGCATAATAATAATCTTGTTTATTTGTTTAAACAACCCTCTTTGGCCAAAAACGGTAGGCTTGCCTCTACCTTGGCCATTGTAAGTGGTTTTCATTTTTTTAAGTTTTAATTTTGATAAGTTAATGTGCCTACACCTTGGGAGAGTAATCCCCAAAATCGTGAGGCTTAAGGGAAAACTTATATTTGATGATCTATATGCTTAATGGTTTAAAATATTCTAGATAGTCATCACATCTAAGTTTCCTTTCTTCAAGTTATTTTACTTCATATGCTTATGCTCATCATGGTAAATGGTTTAATGGTTTAGAATCTATGTTAAGTTCCATAACTCATCATTTTCATAAGTCATTATGCTATTTACAATTTCAAGTACATGTGATCTAGTCATGGTTTAGGATCTTACTCATTGCTTTGTTAAATTTTTTATTTTTCAAGCACATCTATCATCTCAATGGTTAACATATGTGTGGATGAGTAATCTAAGATCTTAAAGTTTCTTTCTCATTATCATAAGGCAAGTTGTCCTTGCCCTTTTCCTTTTGCAAGTTGGATATCTAAATGATGGATGAGATGCTATGGTGATTGTCTTTACTTTATGAGCTTTTCATTCATATTATCTTATGGGATAAACATTCACATTCATAGCTTTACATTTTCAAGCAATTTTATGTTATAAGTGGCAAGTTGTTCTTGCCTTAAATTCATAATTGTCTTTCAATTTTTTATGGAATGGTGATGAATAAATGACATGCTATCTTCCAGCTTTCCATTAATGCTTTAAATGTGTTTATGGTCATTTGATTTACATCTTGCAAGCATGCTTTTTCCATCAATTTCAGTTTCGGTTTTGGGTAAAAAACGTCAATTTTGGGCATCTAAAACACTCTTAAAACTTACCAAACACACCTAAAGACCCGCCCGAGGGTCATAATAACATTCTAGACAACTTAGGTAGCTTTATTCAGCCATCTCCACCATCTAAAACGGGTTTGAGGAAAACAACGGAAGGAAGTGGCGGGGGACCGTCCCGTGATCCTTAAGGGGATCCTTTCCGGGAAGTACTCTTACTGTCAGGGATGACCTGGGAAGCTAGGGTGGGCCTCGTTGCCTTACTATCTTGAGAACCCGGCAGTCATTTGGCCAAGGGAGGAGGAAGTTTAAAGCCCCAACATAGTTTAGGGGGAGGGACATAAAATTAACTTAACTTTTAAGAAATTCCTTAACCATTTAGTTGCATAGATCATCTTTCTGTGTTGGGGGGACTTAGATGTATGTATAGGAACACACATTGATAATAATTACATGCTTATAATCATTGTTGCAACTCTATGGTTCATGTCTTTAATGTTTCAAGTTTTTATGAGCACATGAGTTAAACATTGTATATCTTTTGGTTCATTTGCTTTTGTGGTGTCATTCAAGAAGGGGTTGAGTATCCCACTTGGGGAAGCATCACCTTCTTGAGTCTTGAGTGATTTAGTGGTTGTTGGTGAAAGCGATCCAATAGAGTAAGTGCTATTGGGGCATGCTTGGCTTATGTGATTGTTTATGAATTGAATATCGTCTATCTTTCACATTTTAAGTATCTTTTCTATCTTGTCTATTTGTATATCGTGTAATCATTGTAATATCTTGATTCTTTTGTAAGTAGTTGTAATCTTTAAGTTGTGGGTAGTTTAACTTATTTCACTTGTAAACATTTTGCAATAAACCACCCTCAAACTTAGTCGACCCCATTGCCCAACCTTAGGCACTAGTCATAGTTGACTTAGGGAAAGGGTTGATTGTCATATAGGATAACTTGCACTTTGCATTTGCTACCTTAGCATCTTAGGCTAGTTTTCCCCCCTTTAGCCTTTAACAAATTAAAAACAACTCCTAGAACCATAAAGTTAAATCACATCTAGTAACTAGGGACTACACCCCTTGGCTTCCCTAGGAGTAATCCTAGAAGGAAGAGGTTCCAGTCAAGGTGACAGTGTGGACTGAGAACCTAGGCATTGTGCCTCCAAGGACACACTAAGTGAGTTGGACTTTGCTCACGTTTGCAAGTGGGTATTAGGACGACAACATCGACCATGACTGCATGACCACTTTCACTCACGCAGTCAATTATCCTTCAGACATTCATTTCACTGTACCAGAACTGTATCCATAGCCATATATGTTTGTGTAGCTGGTTAGCTTGGGAGTTGGACTAAAGAATCCAGTTGTCAGGCCCATGGGATATTGAAGAGGTGGGTTGTCAGGCCCGTGATCAATTCTCTGGGTGAGAGAACTGTTGGGAATTTATTTCCTGGAGGTGCTAAACTACAACTACAAGGCTCGGAGACTTCATGTCCGACCTGTTTCTGAAGCATGGAAAAGGAAGTGGCGTAGCCGAAAGACTATTGAGCAGAGAAGGGGCACACTTCCTGGGGTGGTACAGGCATGTGAGGAATGAGGGACTGTAGGCTGTCAGTTGAGTGAGAACCCGAGACAAAGTCTTTCCTATTGTCAATGAGTCTATAGCTTGGTTAGGCATTCCTTTACCCGGGTGGATATTAGTCCCAGCTTGGGGGTGACTCACTATTGAGAGTGATGAATAGTGTAGTCTAAGGCTGGGAGGTTCATGTATGGTTTGCATGTAGTTGGTGACATTCTTACCAAGATAAGTACCAATTGTGTGATAAATTTGCATGCTTCATTGTTATTTACATGCTTATTTTATGTTTTATCATATGTGTGGTTATAACCGTCTGGAATTTTTTGGGCCATTTCTTGTATATGATGCATGTCTATGTTTACTGTTATTACCGTGTGAATTCATGCCAATTATTTTTCGGTTACGTGTTATATATGAAGCTTCCGCAAGAATGTTGTGTGTGTATGTTGTAAATGCATGCAGTTAGATAAAATTTATGTGGCATAGTTTAGTTGGGTTCTGGGTATGTCACAGTATGTTCCACAATGAGAGAACGAAAGTGTTCCCTTGTGTAGTGTGGCTCGGCCATGGGTGGTCGGGGATGTTACAATATGGTATTAGAGCTTCAGTTCCAACATTGAGCCTAGACAGGCTGAAAAGTTTCAGTTGAAGTGAATATTCATAGAAGATTAATTTCAAAGTGGCCAAATTTCAAGTCACAGAATGTCCATGGTAAATTTTGGCACCGCGCGAAAAATGTTGGCGTGCAGGTGTGCGCGGTAAATTGTGGCACTGTGCAGAAGAATATGGTGTGCAGATGCACGCTAAATTTAGCATTGCGCAGAGAGAACACACATAGTAATGTGCATGTGGTGTGAACCATATTGCAAAACATAGAGGATTTTGGTTGGTGCACGCACAGTATGAGTATAAGTTTTCTCGCGACAGTGTATTCAATGGTGCGTGCAGATTATTATGCGTGGTGGAGGAATATTGAAGTTTGGCATGGTACAATGCATAGAGAGAAATGCATGTGGAAATCAATGCGTGATACAAAAAATGTTCGCAATGGGTATCAGTGCAAGAACCAAAACTATGCGCAGTGGATATTGGCGTGCAATGCAAAAGTAGTGCATGCAAGTTATTGGTGCGACATAGAATAAAGGAATAATGGATATAGGTGCACAAAAGAACGATTTACCTTGTGGTGTTACTGTGCACGATAAATATGGGTGTACAGGTTGAATGTTTCTGTGCGAGAAGTTGTTTCGAAGGCTAATTAAGGTGATGAGTTTGAGATTAATAGAAAAAATTGCATGGTATTAGAGGAAAAAGAAACACACAACTGCATCGGAGCATTATTTAAAATTGATTTTAGAGTTGGTTTGAGAAGAAATAAATTTAGTCTAAATTGTTAAGCCGAGAGCATCTCAGAGATGAATTTTTAGTTTTATATTCGTTTGATTGAGACAGATGGAAGTGAAATATAAGCTTATAAGAAGCGCATACTATGGAAGAAAACAAGACTCATATCACCACCAGTTAGAATCTTGTAATAAACAGTCTAAAATCAACTTCTGCATTTATATAATCATTTTAATCCCAAAGTTACAAAAAGGGAATGTTTTAAAAATAATAGTTATCCTATTGTAAAGGGACCATTTAAAAACATGTCTATTATCTCTGGGATCCCTTACCTCTACTACCCTCTATCCAAAAATTGTTGAAATGTACTTTTATTTGAGGACTCATTTCAGCTTAGCAATCTCCTCCTTTAATGTAACTAACTAGACCGGTTGATCCTCTCCAACACTTCCAGCCATTTCAACTATGGTTTCTTTATTCTGTCGCTTTCTCTGTTTCTTCTTAACAACTCCCTTGTTGATGACTAGATCCCTCATAATGGGATTCATCCCGACTTCTGTTTTCGAGTCTGTAGCAAGTTCTGCGTGAAATTTAGATGCTAATATATGCACAATTATCTTATCCTCCTTACCCGTAGGTAAATCTACCATGTTTCCTGAAGAACCAGTCTCACTAGAGATAGCTTTGTCCATGTACCTCAATTTCATGGACACCGAAATGCTTTTATAGAGGTCAGAAGGTCGAGAAAATTTGAAGATTACTCCATTTATGGATAAGATGATGCCCCATACCTGATAAATGGTAGTTATAGAGTCCCAATCATGAATCAAAGTCATACTTACGTACAAACACGTTGGTTTTCCATGCTCGACTAATCCATTTCAAATGATTAGCTTTTGAGTTCGTTACATGGTGGCATTCACCTGATATCATACGGCTGTGAAGTACTGAATGAGTGAAACGAGGTGATCTGACTAGCCATCCCCCATCCCATGAGTGGTGGTTTTGACATATTGAAACATAGGACATCGAGACTTTGGAGAAAGTGGTTTCGGCAAACCTCCTTGCTCTCTGATGTATCTCTGGAGGCGCAGCGCATCTATTTTCTCAAGATTTGGGTCTTATCTAAAATTTTCATGGTGATAACACCAGGAAATCAAAAGAAATAATTCTGATGTATATATTGAACCAAAATGGTTCATATGTTTTCATGAATTGTTGAATTAGTTAGCCTGATAAGTTTCGATGGATGCACATTTTGCAGAACTAACAACAACTAGATCAGATCAAGATCAATGCAAATCCCATATGAATGAAAGAGGCACAAAGGAAATGTAGTCAGCAAGATGAGAGAATAGGGATGGATGTCCATTTGGGCATTGAAGGAACAAACTCCAATGGATATGGAGATGAAAGGAATGAAAACATAAAAATGGTAGAGACCATTAAAAATTTGCAGAAGGATTTCCAAAGACATAAGGTTCATAATGAAAGGATTATGAGAGTCAAGGAGCAGTAGGATGACTTCAACATGAAGTTATTAGAGGGATTGAATAGAATAGAAAATAAATTGGATAAGGAGAGTAGCTCAAGAAAATTTGGAAGTCACAAGCCTTCGGATGAGAAAGGAAAAGCAAGAAGTGTTAGTAGACACCACCATCACTCCCCAAGGCATTCCAACAAGAGAGAAGGTAGCAGCTCAAGTCCATCCCCTATTAGAAGGCATAAGAGGTCTAGGGTGGATGAGATACGAGGAGAAATTAACAAAGTAAAACCTCCTACATTTGATGGTGAGCACAAGAAGGATGAAGATGCAGAAACATGGTTGTTGGGCATGAGATATTTCCAATTGCATAATTATTCTTCTCATGCAGAAGGTAGAATTGGTATCTATCAACTCAAGGGAAAGGCATCCATGTGGTGGGATCAACTTGTGCAGGTGCAACACATTAAAGAGAAAAGTGTTACTTGGAGGAAATTCAAGAAGTATTTTGAGAAGAAATACTTGACTAAGAGATGTTGTGACAAGAAAATGAAAGAGTTCTTTGAACTCAAGCTTGGAAGTATTGCCATTGATGAATATGGGAGAAGGTTTTTAGAACTGTTGAAATATGTCCCTTTCATAAAGGATGAGACAGTCAAAATTCATAGGTATTTGCGTGGATTTCCATCATTCATCAATGACAAAATATAGTATGATGATCCCAAGACATTGGAAGAGACCATAAGCCAAGCTAAATGCCTATATGATCAATAGAAATCAAGGCCAACTTTTCAAAAGGCTTGGGAAGACAAAAATAAATTCAAGATGGATTAGAGGAAGAAGGGAGCTAAGCCACCATTCTTCAAAAATAATCCACACGGACAATAAACGCATAAAGAACCTAGAACAATTGACATAGGGAGTCATAGGCCAAGGCAACCACCTATTCAATGTTGGGGTTGTAAAGGAGATCATATGTTCAGAGATTGTCCTCATAGAGGTGAAAAAGGAGGGGTTGTTCACAATGTATAGAAAAATGAAATAGTGGAGGACATGGGCATAAATGTGTCAAGGATCTATGCATCCCTAGACAACAAGCAAGAAGAGTATCAGTCCGACATGATTGAAGTGGAAGGTATGATCAACAACCAAACCATTGCCATTTTAATTGATTTAGCAGCTAGTCATAGTTATATAGACCCTAAGATGGTGGAAATTTTGCAATTGCAACTGGATATAGGAGCCAAAAGAAAATTTAATGAGATGGTTAAGTCATGCCTCATGGACATGAATGGATTGAACACCAAGGCAGATTTGAACATCTTGCCTTTAGGTTCCTATGAATTTCTAATTGGGATGGATTGGTTGGACCAACATCATGCTCTCTTGGACTGTCATAACAAATAATTTACTTTCTTGGATGAGGAAGGGAACCAAAGGAAAGTGCAGGGAATTCCTAGGGCATTAACCATTAGAGAAATTTCATCATTGTAGCTGAAGAAATGTTACAGAAAAGGGTGTCAAATATCTGCAGCTCATATGGAAGAGACACCTAAGGATAAGGTGCCAAATTTGGAAGATTATGCAGTCCTAAAATAATTTGAGGATGTATTCAAGGAGGTACTAGGAATACCCCCAAAGAGAGACATTGATTTCTCTATAAATCTAATCCCTGGAGCAGCTCCAATGTCAAAGAATCCTTATAGAATGAGTACACCAGAATTTAAGGAGTTGCAAATGCAGCTTGAAGAACTTGTTAAGAAGGGGTATATACACCCAAGTGTGTCACCTTGGGGTGCCCCAGTCTTGTTTGTGAAAAATAAAGATGGAAAATTAAGATTGTGCATTGACTTTAGACATTTGAATAAAGTGATTGTTAAAAACAAGTATCCTTTGCCAAGGATTGATCATCTCTTTGATCGATTAAAGGATGTAAAGATATTTTCAAAGATAGATGTCAGATCAGGATACCATCAGGTAAGGATTAAAGAGGAATATATCAACAAGACCGCCTTTAGGACAAGGTATGGTCATTATGAGTTCACAGTGGTGCCATTTGGGTTGTCAAATGCAACAGTTGTTTTCATGTGCTTAGTGAATGGTGTTTTCCAAGAATATCTAGACACATTTGTCATTGTCGTTTTGGATGAAATTCTTATATACTCTAAGTCAGAGGAAGAGCATGAAAATCATTTGAGGATGGTGTTGCAAGTATTAAGGGAGCATCAGTTGTATTCCAAATTGAACAAGTGCTCATTTTATCAGAAACAAATTCATTATTTGGGGCATATCATTTCAAAGGAAGGGATAGCAGTGGACCCTGAGAAGATAGAAGCCATTAGGGAATGTTCAGCGCCAAAGAATGTGACAGAGGTGAGATCATTCATGGGTCTTGTATGCTATTACATGAGATTTATTGAAGGATTCTCAAATATAGCACACCCAATCACTTCCTTGCAATGAAAGGGTGTGAAGTTTCAATGGACATTGGATTGTGAAAAGAGTTTCCAACACTTGAAACAACTATTGACAAGTGCTCCAATACTAAGGATTGCAAACCCAAATGAAGACTTCATTGTATGCATGGATGCATGTAATGAAGTATTTGGTGGAGTCCTCACTAAAAAAAGGGTTGTTATATGTTATGAATTAAGGAATTTAAAGGAGCATGAAAGAAACTATGCCACTCATGATTTGGAGTTGGCAGCCATAGTGCATGCCTTGAGGAAATGGAGAGACTACCTCATGGGGAAAAGGTTTGAGCTAAGAACATACCACAATGGTCTAAAATATTTATTTGATCAGCCAAATCTAAATACTAGGCAAAGCAGATGGTTAGAATTTCTAAGCGAATATGACTTTGATATAAAGCATATCAAGGGGAAAGAGAACAAAGTGGCTGATGCATTCAGCAAAAGAGTACATGAATTGCATGCTACAGACATTAGCATGTACCAATCAGATTTGAAAGACAAAACTATAGAAGCTGCCAAATCAGATTTGTAATACAAGGAATTAGTGGCAAAATTACAACAAGGTAATTTGCAGCAAAAAATTGAAGAATACAAGCTAGATAATGAGGAAATTCTTATGTACAGGGGCATAATTTATATACCAAATTCTAATGAATTGAAAAATCTAATATTGGGAGAAATGCATAACACACCTTATGTTGGGCAACTAGGATATCAGAAAACTGTTGCAACTATCAAGAGCCAATATTATTGGCCAGCCATGAAGAAAGAAGTGGCAGATTTTATTGCCATATGTTTGGAATGTCAAAAGGTAAAGGCTGAGCATAGACACCCAGCTGGATTGCTACAACCATTACCCATTCCTGAGTGGAAATGGGAAGTTGTAAGGATGGATTTCATCACCAAACTGCCTAGAACAAACAAGCAACATGATTCTATCACGGTAGTGGTGGATAAGCTTACTAAAGCTGCCCATTTTATTCCAGTTAAGTTCACTCACAAGGAAACAAACATTGTTGATGTTTATATGAAAGAAATTGCTAGATTGAATGGCATACCCAAGACAATTGTGTTTGATAGAGATCCAAAATTTACCTCAAAATTTTGGAAAGGGTTATTTAATGGATTTGGAACAAATTTGAATTTTAGTAAAACCTATCATCCAGAATCAGATGGAAAAATAGAGAGGGTGAATCAAGTGATTGAAGATATGTTGAGGATGTATGTGATGGATAAAACATCAAAATGGGAAGACTACTTACACTTGGTAGAGTTTGCTTACAACAATGGGTACCAAGCATCTCTAAAGATGAGTCCATTTGAGGCACTTTATGGCAGAAAGTGCAACATTCCAGTAAGTTGGGATAACCCAATAGATAGAGAAATGGTTGGACCAGATTTTTTGAGTGAAATGGAGGAGAAAATGATAAAAATAAAGAAAAATTTAAAGGCTGCCCAAAAAAGACAGAAAAGTTATGTTGATAAAGGCATAACTCACAGGGAATTTAATGTGGGAGACCATGTGTTTTTGAAAGTAAAAGCCAACAAAAGTTCTCTGAAGTTGGGAAACTGTTCAAAGTTGGCAGCTCGTTATTGTGGGCCAATTGAAATCCTAGAGAGGATTGGCCAAGTTTCTTATATGGTTGCATTGCCTGCATCTATGTCTGTTCATAATGTATTCCATGTATTATTACTAAAGAAATATATACCTGATGCTAATCATGTTATTGATTGGAATGTGATTCAGGTGGAGCAAGGAGGTGCTTTCCGAGTGCATCCGATGCACATTCTGGATTGGAAAATCAAGTAGCTCCAGAATCGCTCCATAGGGATTGTAAATGTCCAATGGACTTGGTACGGTCCTGAGGACACTACTTGGGAGCATGAGGATGCAATGTGGGCATAATACCCACATCTTTTTGAGGATTTTTGAAAATTTTGTTGTATATGGGTACATGATGCATTGAGGATAGTGAATAAATAAGGGGAGGGGATTGTAATATCCTTTGTCCGAACCCAATTGTAAAGGTAATGTAAGTGTACTTAAGCTGGTGAGTTGTTTTGACATCATTTTGTAATGCACCTTTCATGACATAGTGCGCGCATGTATTGCGCAAAAAAATGATGTAGTGTGCACATTCCTGGATACCGTGCGCAGTAACTAAAGTGTGTGCAATATTGAGGTCAGAGAGCCTTATGTATATGATATGTGTTATAAGCTGGTGAGAAAGTTATTATAAGTTGGGATGCTTATGTTTTGGAATTAGGCCAGAGCACCTATATGTTAAAGGCCAGTGCACCTATTTTGTATATGTCTCATGATTAATATAAAATACATCGTTGTGCACAGACCGGCCATGATAAAAGAGATGGGGGACTAGACTCCACTAGTTAGGGAAAGGGAGGGAAAAAAGTTAAGGAAAAGGGCTAAGCTAGAGAACTTAAGCCAAAAAGGAATATTATATTAATATTTCTTAAAACATAAAGTATGGATAATTATTTTATCCTAATTTCTAAAGTTGGGGACAAGTGGACCAAAGAAGCTCCCAATATGACAAGTGTTGTGGGGTATTCTACCCTACGGACTAACAAGCTAGGGCTTAAACTTGCATGAAGATCATGACCATTCATAAACTACTTTTAACCTTCTACCCCAACCTAAAACCCTTTTTCACAAGCAAACAAGGGAAGAACCAACTAACCTTTTTATCGACGGTTGGTGTAGATCCTCCGTTGAGCTTTATCTTCTTGCTTCTGTTGCTCCTTCCAAAAAAGCGATCCTGCAATCAAGACAAAACTATGCATGCATGCTATTGTTCTACTAGAGGGTTAGAGATTAAACACAAATCACATAAAACATATAAGACTCATGTATTTGGGACGGGAAAAGTATCTTTTTATTAATCTCAATATGAACCAACTTACAATGATTATAGAGACCAGCCATTGTTCCTCAATCCTGATCCTGGGCTCCTCCTCTTCTTTGTCCTCCAACTGCTTTGCTTGAATTCTCCTAAATCTTGAGGAGAGGCTAAAGGGTTGGGACAAAACGGATTCGACAATTGGGTAGAGTTTCTTTGCTATGATTTTTCCTCCTTGAATAGTACCCCTACCCCTTCTTTTATAAGCTAGAAGGAGCTAGGGTTTTAGACGAACTCTAGGCCATGCATGGCTGGGAGTTCCAGTTAACTGACCCAAAGCTTTTCGTCTCGGCGGAAACTTTCCTGATTTTTTGCTTTGTTAGGTAAACGCTGGTTGTAGTGGGCCAGCCCACGTTCCAACACGTGCAGTATAAGGCCTGCTAGCATTCCAACGCACCCAGTGATAGGTTAGGGCGAGGGTTACTTAATTTAGGATTTTTTTGAAGAGTCTGTTCAGCATGGCTTTGGCAATGAAGGGCAATGAGTTGGCCTGATGCCAGGTAAGCATGGATGGTGCAATTTAGGTTTATAACAACAAGTGTCAACTTGGGGACATGAATACATATCGTGGGGACTTAGCTCCTTTTCACACCTTCCCCCATCATTCAGACCATCATCTCCCCCATGATTCCTTCGAGCAGTCATCCATGACCACATGACCACTTTCACTCATGCAGTCAGTTATCCTTCAGACATTCATTTCACTATACCAGAACTGTATCCATAGCCATATCTATTTGTGTAGCTGGTTATCTTGAGAGATGGACTGAAGAAGCGGGCTGTCAGGTTCATGGGATATTAAAGAGGCGGGTTGTCAAGCCCGTGATCAATTCTCTAGGCGAGAGAATTGTTGGGAATTGATTTCTTGAAAGGTGCTAAACTATAGGTACAGGGCTCATAGACTTCCTATCCGACCTTTTGTTGAAGCCCATAAAGGAAGTGGGGCAACTGAAGGACTATTGATCAGAGAAGGGGCACACTTCTTGGGGTGGGATAGGAATGTGGGGAATGAGGGACTGTAGGTTGTCAGTTGAGTGAGCACCCGAGACAGAGTCTTTCCTGTTGTCTATGAGCCTATAGCCTGGTTAGGAATTCCTTTACCTCGGTGGAGTTTAGTCCCAGCTCAGGGGTGAATCATTGTTGAGAGTGATGAACAATGTAGTATAAGGCTGGAAGGTTCGTGGACGGTCTACACACAGTTGGTGACATTCTTACCAAGATAAGTACCAATTGTGTGATAAATTTGCATGCTGCATTGTTATTTATGTGCTTATTTTATGGTTTATCATATGTGTGGTTATAACCGTCTGGAAGTTTTTGGGGTATTTCCTGTATATGTTGCATGTCTATGTTCACTGTTATTACTGTGTGAATTCATGCAAATATGGAATGTATTTGTTGGTTACATGTTATATATGAAGCTTTTGCAATATTGTTGTGTGTATGTGTTGTAAATGCTTGCAGTTAGATAAAATTATGTGGCATAGTTCAGTTGGGTGTTGGTTATGTCACATTATGTTCCACGGTGAGAGAATGAAAGTGTTCCCTTGTTTAGCATGGCCTGGACATGGGTGGTTGAGGATGTTACAATGATGATGTTGAATATATGGTGATGAATCTTTTCTCTGCCACTCTTCATGATAATGTTAGGAGATGGTATAATGGCATCCCTAATGCTAGCATTACATCTGTGGATCAATTAGAAGAGGTCTTCCTCAAGAGATGGAATATCAAAGAGGATCCTATGGTGTTGTTAAACAAACTTAATTACATAAAGAAGAATGAAAATGAGACCATTAGGGAGTTTCATACTAGGTTCCAAAAGGTATGACAACAACTTCCTAGAGACTATCATCTTTGACACTAGTTACTCATTTTCCTCTATATCAGGGCATTCTTAGGACAATCAAGATTCATGCTCGATAAAAAGGGACCAAGGTCAATCCAATAATATTATTACATGATCACATAATTCGAAGCCAACATCTCCTCATCCAAGGAAGAAATATCCTTTGTTCCAGAAGCCAAGATTAGTGAGCCCAAAGATACCCCAAATATTCTTAAGAGAATAACTTTCATTGAAACCTTCGTTGAAGAATTCCCTAAAATTTTGGAGCAAGGCATCGATGAACAAGAGGTTGAGGAGAGGGATATTGATCAAGGCTACCAATCCCATGGGGAAGAGAAAGAATTTACTCATGCTTCTACTAAGGATAATGAGGACCTAGTTGAAGAGCGAGAGACTTAATATATCAAACATGATGATGAAGTATTAATCTATGATCCTCCCTCTTATGAAGCCATCTAAGATCCTATTCCTCCTACACAATAATACGAGGATGGCGTTAGTAACTTTCCTTTTCAAGTTTTTGATGATACCCTATTCTATGATTCAAAAGGTGAAGAAGAAAGGGAATCCTTCGACAAACTATACCCTTTGTATTATGAAGTTGAAGATGTAGGGGTAAGTCATGAGGATGAGGCAATGATTATTGCTCTTTCATTTGATGAAGTCATCCAAGTCTTCAACACTCCTGCACAAGAAGAAATGAATATGATAAATTGTTTCCCTTTCCAATATTTTGAAGATTCCTTATTTTGTGATTTGGAAAGTGAAGAAATGTTAGAGGAGCCCTTGGATGTTTTAATCCATTCATGTTATGATAAAAGTAATTCCATGGTTGATAATATTTATGAGTTCATACACATTGGGAAACATAAATGGGATATGATTGGGTATGATGGGGATCATTTTTATGACTTTGAGGGTCATTTCAATTTGTTTCCTTCACGAACATCATATGAGATTGCTATTGATTCTGACATATGGAAACAAGGAGATGGTATGGTTATAGATATTTTCCAAACACCCAAGGATAACCTAGTGCAATGTTATCTTTATTGGGCCCTTATTTTTTGGATAAGGAGTCATGCAAGAAGGACGATAGTCCCATTTTTGGCCTAGTACGAGTCACGCAAGTTACATAAGAATAAGGACAACAGACAAAGGAGAAGCAACATAAATCAGTTGCAAAAAGGACAACACAACGCCATGAAAGCAAAAGAAGTTGCAACAGAACAAGAAAGAACGCAAGACAAATATAGAAGACAAGACTTAGCTTATATATAGGGATGAATATGATTGTAAAGGGTTAGATTTTGTTGATTTTGGTTGGTTGGTTGATATCACAAATGTAAGGTTTTGGTCGTAGTTATTGTATCCGACTGAGAAGTCAGAGTTTCGAGTATGTAATGTAATTTGTACACCATTTTGGGAATTAGAGCTCTACAACATGAGTCCAGAGCGAGGAGTCTGTAACAGAGCACTATTGTGTACCTCTGAGATTGTAATTGAGAAATATATGAAGATAATATATGAAGGAGGATCTAAAATTTTGAAATATGTTATGTCTTTCTTTGTTTATCCTTATGCATTGTATATTTACAGTACTTATTTATGGTTCCTGAGTTCCACATGATGTCTCTGTGTTTGAATGTTTTTACACAACATAAGTAGTTCCATTTCTTGCACATATGAGTTCATATTTTTTCTCTAGTTGGATGTCTTATACAAGATCATGATGAATCTTGAAGGTTTTGTGAATCCTTCTATGTATTTTCCTTGCCTTTCCCTATACATTTGTATCGGCAATGCTTCAGGTGAGACTTCTTCTCTTTGGAGGAGATGAAAATGAAAATTCTCTAGACTACTCGATACCTTTTGTTTGTAACCTAAGAAGTACCATGGTCTGATCAAACTTGTGCCAACAAAATGGTTTCGTTGCTAGGACTTGCATGAAAAGGGAGCATGTAGGGAGAATGCTTCCGTGGATTCACAGATCTAATATTGACTAATGGTGGGAAAGAGACTGCGACACCTTCATATGGAAAGAAGTGGAGTTGAGAAGAAAGTATGTGGAAGATACCCGTGAGGTAGTATTTTACTTAATAAGATCGAGCGACCAGTACGATATATTCTAGGTTAACTTATCGGAAGAAATTTTCCACTAGATAAATAGGCTCCAAGAAGCTACAGAGTTCCATAAAAAATATTGCGGAACTTCATTGGCTGGATTGTCCAGTCATGTGAGCGATTTATTTCTGGGTCAATACCACATTATAAGGATACATTATTGAGTTTGCAACTGAGAATCACCAATATTTTTCACGAGAAGAAGCATATTTCAAGAAAGACGCAAGGGGAGGAGTACTGAGAGAAATCCCCCTATGGATTAAAGTTCTATTGATGGAAGAGGGGATGTTGAATATGCCCCTGACTGAGATGACAGTGTAAACAACCTCGCTTGGGGTAGGGAGAGGTTTGGGTAGATTCATGGCCTGAGAGAGGGGAAGGGTTCTTTGATAGGCAGGGGAAACAATAAGAAATGGACTCAAGAGATGAGTGAGCCTTGAAAAGAGCCACCATAGTTGAGAAGTGGTGGCACAGAAAGATCAATAAAGAAACAATACATTCATAGAATTTGTGGAAATAAGTTAGACCAGGAGAAGTAGAGGAAAGAAATATGGAAGAGTTGCAGAAGATGAGAAGATAGGAATGACTGGCCAGTCAGAGATTAAGTGAGAGAGAAGTGCAAAGAGAAAAAAGTCCCTTGGAGGGTGGATAAGAAGGAGAAGGTGTGGAAGAAAGAGAGGAAGAAGATGGCATGAATCTCGAAGAAGAAAGAGAAGATTCATCCCCTACGATAGGAAATATCAGGAATCCGGTTGAAGAGACCACTCCAAAGGAAGAAAACGAGACCCCCCAGATCAAAGAAAATTTCCCTGAAGCTAGTGGCGCCAGCCCCGAATCTCCCATACCCCAAGTGTATTCCATACAAGTGGTAAGTACGATACTACCCTCCTATGCTAGTTCTATTCCAGTACTATTAGTTAGTCAGTCACAGCCAGGAAGTGCAAGTACAAGGAGGATATTGGGATCCCCTGGTAGAATGCAAGCATGACCATTAGGCTTCATTTTGATAAGAGCACCACGATCAACAATGGTTGGTCACACAAGAGGTTCGATTGCCCGATACCCAAAATTCTAGGGTAAGGGAGATGAATATGTGGAGCAACATTGGTTCTTATGTGAAGCAATCTAGAGATCCAGAGGGACTCCGAATGCGAATAAGTTGGTTGAGTTCAATACTACCTTGAGAGGTCACACTCTCAAGTGGTACATGAATATTATTGAGCCAGGAGTGCCAATAATGCAAGTTCAAGCGTTCACACTTGGCCATGTATGAACAAGATTCATTGAAGAGTTTAATCTACCTCAGTCAGAATAGCAGGCTCTGTCTGAGTTGCGTAAGATCCAGCAAAGGGAAGGTGAATCAGCCTGGGAATACTATCATAAGTTTAAAGATGCTATAGGGAGGTTAGCACATCCAATCCATGAGGAACACCAAAGAGACTGGTACATTCAAAGATTTCTACCTTTGAATCAGACTCTGCTAACGCAATAGCGGATAACCACTTTGACAGACGCCTTGGAAAAATCGATGAAGATTGAAGCCATGGCGGGATACCCTGGGAGCCTGACAGTGACCAGCCCCCCAACAGATGCGAATTTTGCACAACTACAAGGGAAAATATCAGTGCTTACATGTTGGCCCTGGGTTATAGAAGTAAGTGAAGAAAAAGGAAGAAAAAGCAAAATGCGAACTTCCCAGAAGGCACAGTGATGGTTATTGGGTTGAAGTGAGCAAAAGAGAAGAAAAGACGGAGCGAAGTCCAAGCAAGAAAGTCATTGAATGAGGATATTGACGATGATAGATCAACAAGAAAGAAGGACCGTGGACAATTGAGCAAGCAAAAGAAGCCATCATCAGATGCTTTGGAGCACTGTGCGAGAAGAAAGGAAAGACAGGCTCGCGAAGCCCTGAAAACACGGGTCAAGTTGACCTAGGGTTTTAGACACCTAGGGATTTGGTATCTAGGGTTTTGACACCTAGGTTTAGGCCTAAGGATATCGGTGAGATATTGTAATGTATAAATAAAGTTCAAGAGGACCTGGGTTGTTTTTGTTGTTGTCATTTTTTACTAGTATTGATCTAGTTGTTGTTGGTATGTTGTCAGAGATTATTGTTGGGTGAGAGGGAAGTGATAAGTGTGAGATCCTTATGGTATTGTAAGATATCCAGTTGGGTTCGGATATCAAATCTTGCAACTGGGTGCATAGGAAGGGGGGAGAAAGAGAGGAGAAGAGAGAAGATCTGCTAGCTAAGATTGCAAACAAGAACTGTATGCTTCAACTTAATATATTATAAAGCACATTTATGTGGATGTATCCCTAGAGAGAGGGTGAACCATGTATATCTTGTGTTATGTGTGATTGGTCTTCTATATTTTCCATTTGATATACTGTGACTTAATTACCATGTTATATTTGATAAATAGATGGGCATAGTAGATCTAAGATGATAAGTGACATATGAATGTTGTATTGTTCTAGTATTGGATCCACTTGATATTTCCTTTGGTTGTAGACATCTTTGTCTTGCAACCCCCCCATAGCTGCTTCAGGTGAGACTGCATCTGCTTCGCAGGTGTAGCCAAAAGTGTTGGCATGTTTTACAGGCAGTGTATGCTTTTCATTGATGGCAAGTACAACAACGATGATGGCTTGAGTACAGGTATAATGTGCTAGGTGGACACCAGAAGTATTTTGGGAAGATGCAGCAGAGCAAGCTCATGAAGACCAGAAGAGATAGTGCAGAGGTGCACGCAGAGTGCAAGAGTGTGTTTGTCATTGATAGAAAATATCACAACCAATAGTGTAGGGATAATATCATGGTAATGGAAAGTTCAACAAGTGATCATTGGATCCCATTCAGAAGCATAAACTCCAGGAGTCAAGGAAGAAACTCACGGTAGAAAATCATGAAATGTGAAATGCCGAAATCCTGAAACAGACACATCAACAAAGGTTTTCGATACCAAGAGTTGGAGGAGTCAAGAGTCGAGACTCTTCATCACAGGAGTCCCGAAGTTTCGAAATACAAAACGCTGAAATCTCGAAACAGGCACATCAACAAAGGTTTCAGATACTGAGAGTTGGAGGAGTCAAGAGTCGAGACTCTTCATCATAGGAGTCCCAAAAATCAGGAAATGCAAAACGCCGAAATTCTAAAACAAGCACATCAACAAAGGTTTCGGATACCGGGAGTTGGAGGAGTGAAGAGTCGAGACTCTTCATCATAGGAGTCCCGAAGTTGTGAAATGTGAAATGTCAAAATCCCGAAACAGGCACATCAACAAAGGCTTCGGATACCGTGATTTGGAGGAGTCAAGATTCGAGACTCTTCATCACAGGAGTCCCCAAGTTGCAAAATGTGAAATGTCAAAATCCTGAATCAGGCACAATGAAGGCTCGTGAATTTGTGAAATGATCATGGCTATTGAATCCTAGACRTTGGATCGAGGTTTGATCTAGACCGTTGATCAGGCATGACGAAGGCCCGTGAAGTTTCTAAATCACAATTCAGAGTGACACGTGGCAACACTCGGGTCACGACACATCAGCGAGTGATGCAAGAGTGACATCACTTCGRGATTTTTGCTTCGGGAGTTTTAGCTTCATCACTCCACCAAAGTCTCAAAGGATGAAGTTCTGGGGCAGAGGATAACCATCCGATCCACATGGATCATGGACCATTGATCTGGAGAGAGAAGTGCTTGTTTGATTGGAGAGTGGTCATACCTCGTGGTCACATTGTCAAGAGCTAGAGAGCAGAGCTATAGAAGACAAGTTCTATTTCGGAGCTTGTGACATGGAGAGTCAAGACGACTCATCACAGAGTCCTCGAAATGTGAAAGTGCGAAATACCTTTTGGAATAAGGTTGTGGTCACAGCAAGTGGCAACATCTGTGGAAGATGGAAGAAGGAGCTAGTGCAACCAAGCTCCATTTCAGGGATCATGACTAGGAGTGTTGAGACACTTCTTCACAGGAATGTCAAAATGCCAAAATGTTGAAATGTCGATGTAGTCAGTGGTCACCATCGGTGGTCACGTAAGTGGAAGGAGATAGCATAGCTAGGCTCCATTTCAAGGTTCGCACTATAATTTCTAGAAACCACTGATGGTTTCTGCTAGAGGACTCGAAGACACCTCAGTTTGATTTCTAGAGGAGATGAAGAGTCTCAAGGCATCTTCCAGTGGAATGAAGACTGTTGATAGAGGCAATTGACAGATGGAAGAGCATTGAAGCCAGTAACTACAACAGAGAGGATGATCTCGACTATGATAGAGAACACGAAGAGTCTCGACTACTAGACAGGCTAAGGAATCTTAGCATAACACTCAGTGATGATGAATGCATGGGCATAACCGCTAGAAAAGATGAGGAATTTCCATGATGATTAGGAAGAGGACTCGACACAAGGAGAATATGAAAAACAAAGAGAGTGTGTTGATGCTTGAGCAGTTGAAGCAGAGAAAAAGTGGAGTGGCAGTGAACAACCCGAGGAATAGATCCGTGGCACATTGAAGAGCATTGAGAGAAATTGTGCATGGAGGACAAAGAAGGTGCACAAATAGTACAAATACGTAGAACAAAGAAGAGATGGGGGTTGTTGTTGAGAGTGATTCAAGCGTGTAGAAGGAGGCAGTGTGCAACAACTGAAATACAGAGAAGAGAAATGGTGCATTGAATGGACATGGCGCAAAGAGCATAAAAGGCAGAAGAATAGAAAGCGCAAGGAAAAGTGTGCAGGTAGAGAAGAGAAATGTAGCAGAACAATGATGAGACCAGTAAGCCATTGATAAATATTGTATCACTGTGATAAATTAATATAAAGAAAACTTGATATAGCAAGGTGGTAGGGAGGTGCTAGGGAGGAATTTTTTCCTTAGAGGTTCAAGTGGGTGCTTGAACACAGGGAGTTGTAGCTTCCATCTGGTTGCAGCCAGAGAAACCAGGGTGGTAGGGTGGTGCATGGGAGAAATTTTGTTCTCTGTTTTACAGGTTGGTGCATGTGTGATTGGAAGTTGGTGCTTCCATCCAGTTGGTGTTGGAACACTTAGGGAGTTGTTGCTTCCTTCTAGTGGGTGCTAGATAAACCAGAGAGTTGGTGCTTCCTTCTAGTGGGTGCTAGAGAAACCAGGGAGTTGGTGCTTCCTTCTAGTAGGTTCTATAGAAAATAGAGAGTTGGTTCTCTCAACAAGTTACAGCTTGCAAAGTAGAGGTTGTAGCCTCACAATGAGTTGGAGCTCGTATGTATGATAATGTGCAGAATGTAAAGATTACTTATCATACCAAGAAGAAGAGGTTTTTACCCTTTATGGGTTTCCTCAAGAAATATCTGTCTCTATATATTTCATATGTGTGACTGATGTCGAATGTTCTATTGCTTACCTCCTCGCGTTATTGTGATTGTCATTAATTTTTCTGCAAAGAGTTTAAAATAAGCATAATTGTTTAAGCACGGTAACAACTGATTCAAACCCCCCTCTCAGTTGTCCAACAATTGGTATCAGAGCCACCCCCTTTTATATAAGGGTAGATCCTAGAGCTTAAACATGTCAAGCCATGAAGGAAATTCAACCAATAAGGCCGCTCTGTTCAATGGAACAAACTTTGCCTTCTGGAAAGTTAGAATGAGAACCTACATAATGGATTTAGGTGAAGATGTTTGGGATGTGGTAGATACTGGTTATGTAAAGCCAGTTGTACTAGCTAATAAGGATGACAAGATAGAATTTAGCTTCAATGCTAAGGATATGAATGCTATCTTGAGTGGGCTTGTAGAAGCAGAATTCGTAAAAGTTATGCACGTAGGAACTGCCAAAGAAATGTGGGAGAAACTCATTAGCGATTATGAAGGTAATGGGAAGGTAAAGGACGCCAAGCTTCAAACCTACAGAGTACAGTTTGAATAACTGAAGATGAAAGAAGATGAAACTGTTGGAGAATACTTTCTGAGAGTTGAAGAACTGGTAAATGCAATGAAAGCACTTGGTGAAAAAATTGAGGAACCTTCTTTAGTTCAGAAAATTTTGAGATCTCTACTAGATAGGATCAACCCGAAGGTCTCTGCTATAGAAGAACTTAATGATCTAAAAAACATGGAGTTTGATCAACTTCTAGGAACATTGACTGCATATGAAATGAGAATAGTTAAATATAAACCCACCTCCAGAGAAGCATCATTTAAGGAAAAAAAGAATGAGGATTCTGAGCCTAATGAAATTGAAGAATTTTTTTTGAAGAGACTAAAGAAGGGATCAAGAAAATACAAAGGTAAACTTCCTTTCAAATGTTTCAACTATGGTAAGATAGGTCATTTTGCAAATAAATGTCCTCACAAAAGAAAGGATCAAACATGTGATGATGAGGAGAAGAATAAACACATAAATTTATTTAAAGAGAATAATTTTAAGAAGAAAAGTCTTTGTGTAAACAATGATGATGATCCTTCAGATGATCAAGACAATGACTCCTTTATTGAAGATAAACTAAATGATTTTATGCTTATGGCTATGGGAGATTTTGATGATGAACACATAGGAGGTGAAATGGATGATGAAGAAGCTTTGGTGGATATGGAAGGTGAATTAATCAGTGCTTTGGAAGAAATTGGCAGACTTGGAATTAAGAACAGAAAGCAAAAACAATTGCTGATATAGTTAGAGAAAGATAGTAAACAGCCTGATGAAGACTTTGCCCTACTAAAAGTGGAATTAGAAGAGGCAAAGAAAATTGAAGACATTATGAAACAACAGTTATTAGAAAAGAAGGCAAGATGTGAAGCTTTGGAAAAAGAAGTAGTGAAAACCAGGAAAGAGTTGGAGAAGTTTCAAGACTTGTATCATCAGAATCTGTCAAGTATCAAAGCATCAGAAGAATTCGCCACCATTCTGAATCAGTAAAGAAACCCAAAGCTGAAAACATGTCTGGGTTATGAAGAGGGACCAAGTAGTGATCAACCAGGCAACAAAGAACCCATCAAGTTTGTCAAATCTACCATCTATGACAACAAAAAACCTATAGAAACAAAAGAAGATAATCATCTACCCAGGAGGAGTAATGAAAGAGGTACCAGAACTACAACTATGGATCAGAGAAATAATGTACTCTATGTTCAAAGAAATCATCAACATAGAATAAATTGACCTTCTCAAAGAAGACAACCATTTTCCAGGTACCAACATTTTTTCTATGGATATTGTTTCTTTTGTTCTAACTTTGGTCATAAAGCTGTAAATTGTTCTTTAAAATTAAATTATGAGCAATCAAGACATTCAAGGTATAGATATCTTCCACAACAAAGAATGAGACAACCAATTAACAAACCACCACATACTGCAAATCACTTGATGGATGGGAAAAGGACACAGGTTAAGCATAACAATCATTATGATCCTTTATTCGACGAACCAGAATGTTACATATGTCATAACTATGAACATAAATCTGTTGACTATCGCTTAAGGAACTATGAACCAGATTTGAATTCCCCTGCTGAAAATGTCAAGGTTTGGAAGAAGAAAGAAAGTGACAAGTGTGGATTGGTTTTTTTAGCTCAAAGACAAATGAACCCTTGGTATATAGATAGTGGATGCTCCAAACATATGACGGGAGACAAAGGTAAGTTTCTATCCCTAAGTGAAAGAAAATCAGGAAACGTAACCTTTGGAAATGATGCTCCAGGTAAAATAAAGGGTGAAGGGATGGTGAGTTTAAGTAATGGAAAAGGAAAAGACCAAGATGTTCTACTTGTAGATGGGCTAAAACATAATTTTCTTAGTGTAAGTCAAATCTGTGATAGAGGATGTGAAGTGGTGTTCACGACCAAGGACTGCAAGATAAAGTCTGTAAACTCAGGAAAAGTGGTGGCCAAAGGAATAACGACAGAAAATAATGTATATGTGTTGAAAGAAGATAGAGAAGAGTGTCATCTATGAAAACATGATGAAAGTTGGTTATGGCATAGGAGACTTGGACATCTAAACTTTGACCACTTAATCAAGCTCAAAAATCTTGAGGCAGTAAAAGATCTTCCGAGAATATCAAAGCCCCAAGATTCCATGTGTAAACCTTGCCATGTAGGAAAGCTAACCAGGACACAGTTTAAGTCCAAGAGATCTACTTCAATAGAGAAACCACTCCAACTAGTTCATATGGATTTATGTGGACCATCAAGACAGGAAGGAATAGGGAAAGAAAACTACTTCATGTTGATTATTGATGATTACTCCAGAATTACTTGGGTTTCCTTTCTCAAGGAAAAAGTTGAAGCATTTGAGAAGTTTAAAAAATTTAAGGCTTTAACTGAGAATCAAACAGGCAAGAGGTTAAAGGAAGTAAGATCAGATAGAGGAGGAGAATTTATGTCAAGTGATTTCAAGGAATTCTGTGATAAGCATGGGATCAAGAGAGAATACACAATCCCAAGAACTCCACAACAAAATGGAGTAGTCGAGAGGCAAAACAGAACAATGTAGCAAATGGTTAGGTCAATGATGAGTGAGAAGAACATTGGTCAAACCTACTAGGTAGAAGAAATACACACAACAATCCATGTTATTAACAAAGCCCACCTCATACCACAAAGTGACAAGACACCTTATGAACTGTGGTATGGGAGACCTGCTTCAATCAAATACTTCAAAGTCTTTGGGAGTAAATGTTACATAAAGAATAATGATGAGAAACTTGGCAAATATGATGACAGGGCTAATGAAGGTATCTTCTTAGGGTATGCTAAAAACAGTAAAGGATATCGATGCTATAATAAGAGGCTGCATAAAATGGTTGACTGTATTGACATAAAAGTTGATGAAGGAATCCTATCAAGAGAGGTGTACAATAATGAGTCTTCTATAGAGGACACAGCTAAATCTGAAGATGAACAGGTCCAAGAATCAGAAAATGAAGACTCTAAAGCAGATGAAGACACATATACTCAGATAGACTCAAATCAGTAGACAACTTCAAAGTCCTCCTCCAGAATCACTCAAAAGAATCATCCTACAAGTCAGATAATTAGGGAAAAAGACAAAGGTGTACAAACCAGGAGAAAGATAATCAAAAACATTGAACAATCACATATAGCTTTCATATCCATGCTGGAACCCAAGAATTTTAATGAAGATAGCAAAGATGACCACTGGGTTAAAGCAATGAATGATGAACTTGATCAGATTGAGAAAAACAATACATGGGAGATGGTTCATAGACCTTAAGGTAAAAATATCATTGGTTGCAAATGGATATTTAAGAAAAAGTTGAATGAGCAGGGACAAGTTGTCAGGAACAAAGCAAGATTGGTCTGTAAAGGATATGCTCAAATAGAAGGAATGTATTTTGATGAAACATTTGTGCCCGTAGCAATATTAGAAGCTATCAGAATATTTCTTGCCTATGCTTGTCATAAAAGGTTTAAAGTCTATCAAATGGATGTCAAGTCAGATTTTCTAAATGGAGATTTAAATGAAGAAGTCTATATGGAACAACCAGAAGGTTTCAAACTATCTGATAACCCTGAATTAATATGCAAGCTGAAGAAATCTTAATATGGGTTAAAACAAGCCCCGTGTGCCTGGTATCACAAACTGGATACGTATCTCAAAGACAAAGGGTTCAAGAGAGGTACAGTTGACAACAATCTATATATCAAAATAGAGGATAATGATCTTCTCATCGTGTTGGTCTATGTAGATGACATCATCTTCGGATGTAATAAGGATTCATTGGTACAATGGTTTGCTTCTGCCATAAAGTCAGAGTTTGAAATGTCTATGATAGGTGAACTATCATTTTTTCTTGGTCTGCAAATTACTCAGAGGTCTGAAGGGATGTTCATTTCTCAAGAAACATATCTAAGAGAAATGTTGAAAAGGTTTCAAATGGAAGATTCTAAACCTATGGGCACACCTATGGTTACTGGATGCAAATTAAGCAAGGATGATGACTCACCTGATGTTGATCAAAGTTCATATAGGTCAATGATAGGCAGCCTACTATACATCACAACATCTAGCCCAGACATAATGCATGTTGTTGGAATGGTAGGAAGATATCAATCTGCACCTAAACAGAGTCACTTGCTAGATGTCAAAAGGATATTCAAATATTTGAAAGAAATAATGAACTAGGGCCTATGGTATCCTAAGAATCAGAATTTTCAATTATCAGTCTACTCAGATGTTGATTGGGCTAAATGCATGGATGAAAGCAAAAGCACGAGTGGAGGTGTGTTCTTCTTAGGAGATTCTTTAGTAGCATGGTTGAGTAAAAAACAAGGTTCCATTTCTTTATCAACTACAGAGGAAGAGTACATTGATGTTGCTACCTATTTCACTCAGGTATTATGGATGATTCAGACACTTGCAGACTTGGAGGTAAAATACGTTGCACCGATCCCAATTCTTTGTGATAACACTAGTGCCATCAGTGTGTCAAAGAATCCTGTATGCCACTCAAAGACCAAGCATATTCCCATAAAATACCATTTTCTGAGAGAGAAGGTCACCAATCAGATTGTTCAAGTCCATTAAATTCCAACCATAGAACAAATTGCAGACATCTTTACTAAACCCCTAGCCAAGACAACATTTGAATATCTTGGACAGAAGCTGGGTGTCATCCCGTCTCACACCTAAGAGAGTCCATCCTGTTAGGGGGAGTTTGTATTGATTGAATATTTGATACCTCTGAAAAATACTACAACAACTCAGGGGGAGCGTGTTCTTTGACATTGATGTCAAAGGGGGAGAAAAGAACAGGGTCTGGGTGCCTTTGTTGCCATCAATGCCAAAGGGGGAGATTGTTGGCATGTTTTATAGGTAGCGTATGCTTTTCATTGATGGCAAGTACAACAACAATGATGGATTGAGTATAGGTATAATGTGCCAGGCAAGCACAATAAGTATTTTGGGAATACACAAAAGAGAAAGCTCGTGAAGACCAGAAGAGACAGTGAAAAGGTGCACGCAGAGTGCAAGAGTGTGCTTGTCATTGATGGCAAATATCTTGACCAACAACGCAGGGATAATGGCATGGAAATGGAAAGTTCAACAAGTGATCGTTGGATCCCATTAAGAAGCGTAAACTCTAGGAGTCAAGGAAGGAACTCATGACAGAAAATCGCGAAATGAAAAACGCCAAAATCCTGAAATAGGCACATCAACAAAGGTTTCATATACCGAGAGTTGGAGGAGTCAAGATTCAAGACTCTTCATCACAGGAGTCCCAAATTTTTGAAATACGAAATGCCAAAATCCTGAAACAGGCACATCAAAAAAGATTTTCGATACCGGGAGCTGGAGGAGTCAAGAGTCGAGACTCTTCATTACAGGAGTCCCAAAAATCGCGAAATGTGAAATGAAAAAATTATGAAATAGGCACATCAACAAAGGTTTCAGATACAGAGAGTTGGAGGAATCAAGAGTCGAGACTCTTCATCACAGGAGTCCCTAAGTTGCGAAATGTGAAACGTCGAAATCCCGAAACAGGCACATCAACAAAGGTTTTGGATACTAAGAGTTGCAGTCAAGAGTCGAGACTCTTCATCACAGGAGTCCCAAAGTTGCGAAATGAAAAACGCAAAAATCCTGAATCAGGCACAATGAAGGCTCATGAATTTTTGAAATGATCCTGGCCGTTGAATCCTAGCTGTTGGATCGAGGTTTGATCTGACCGTTGATCAGGCACGACGAAAGCCAGTGAAGTTTCTAAATCACAATTCAGAGTGACACATGGCAGCCACTCGGGTCACGACACGTGATCGAGTGATGCAAGAGTGACCTCACTCCGAGAGTTTTTCTTCGGGAGTTTTAGCTTCATCACTCCCACAAAGTCTCGAAGGCTGAAGTACTGGGGCAGAGGATAACCATCTAATCACCACGGATCATGGACCGTTGATCTGGAGAGCGAAGTGCTTGTTTAATTGGAGAGTGGTCATACCTCGTGGTCACACTGTCGAGAGCTGGAGAGCAGAGCTATAGAAGCCAAGCCCTATTTTGGATCTCGTGACATGGAGAGCCGAGATGACTCATCAAAGAATCCCCAAAATGCAAAAGTTCAAAATACGTTTTTGAATAAGGTTGTGGTCATAGCCATTGGTCACATCTGTAGAAGATGGAGAAAGGAGCTAGTGCAACCAAGCTCCATTTTTGGGATCGCGACTTGGAGTGTTGAGACACTTCATCATAGGAATGTCGAAATGTTGAATGCCAAAATGATGAAATGCCAAAATGTCGATGTAGCTGGTGGTCACCATCGATGGTCACGTAAGTGGAAGGACCTAGCATAGCTAGGTTCCATTTCAAGGTTCGCATTGTAACTGCTAGAAACCATTGATGGTTTCTACCAGAGGACTTGAAGAGACCTTAGTGTGATTGCTAGAGGAGATGAAGAGTCTCAAGGCATCTGCCATTGGAATGAAGACTGTTGATAGAGGCGATTGACATATGGAAGAGCGTTGAAACCTGTAACTGCAACATAGAGGATGAGCTTGACTATGATAGAGAAGACAAAGATTCTTGACTGCTAGACAGGCTAAGGAATCTCAGCATAACACCCAGTGATGATGAATGCACGGGCATAACCGCCAGAAAAGATGAGGAATTTCCATGATGATTAGGAAGAGGACTCGACAAGAGGAGAACATGCTGAATAAAGAGAGTGTGTTGATGCTTGAGCGGTTGAAACAGAGAAAAGGTGGAGTGGCAGTGAACAAACTGAGGAACAGAACTGTGGCATGTTGAAGAGCATGCAGAGGCACTGTGCATGGAGGATGAAGAAGGTGCACAGATAGTACAAATACATAGAACTGAGAAGCGATGGGGGGTGTTGTTGAGAGTGATTCAGGCCTGTAGAAGGAAGCAGTGTGCAACATCTTAAATATAGAGAAGAGGAATGGTGCATTGAATGGACATGGTGCAGAGAGAGTAAAAGGAAAAAGAACAGAAAGCGCAAGGAAAAGTGTGCAGGAAGACACTGATGCAGGTAGAGCAGAGCAGTGTAGTAGAACAATGATGAGACCGGTAAGCCATTGATAAATATTGTATCACTGTGACAAATTAATATAAAGCAAACTTGATATACTAGGGTGGTAGGGAGGTGTTAGGGAGGACTGTTGTCCTCAGAGGTTCAAGTGGGTGCTTGAACAAAGGGATTTTTAGCTTGCATCTGGTTGCAGCCAGATAAACCAGGGTGGCAGGGTGGTGCAAGGGAGAGCTATTGTTCTCTGTTTTATAGGTTGGTTCTTGTGTGACAGGAAGTTGGTGCTTCCATCCAGTTGGTGCTGGAACACTTAGGGAGTCATTGCTTCCTTCTAGTGGGTGCTAGAGAAACTAGGGAGTTGGTGCTTCCTTCTAGTGGGTGCTAGAGAAACTAGGGAGTTGGTGCTTCCTTCTAGTAGGTGCTAGAGAAAATAGAGAGTTGGTGCTCTCATCAAGTTGCAGCTTGCAAAGAAAAGGTTGTAGCCTCACAATGAGTTGGAGCTCATATGTATGATAATGTACAGAATGTAAATATTACTTATCATACCAAGAAGAAGAGGTTTTTACCCTTTATGGGTTTCCTCAGGAAATATCTGTCTATGTACATTTCATATGTGTGAATGATGTCGAATGTTCTATTGCTTACCTCCCTACATTATTGTGATTGTCATTAAGTGCTCTGCAAAGAGTTTAAAATAAGCATAATTGTTTAAGCACGGTAACAACTGATTCACCCCCCCCCCTCTCAGTTGTCCAACAGAAAGGGCCCGTAGTTAGGGCTTGCTGGTGCACTCTTAGATATGAACCCTGGGTTTTCCCCTGTGCCAACAAATGGTTATGTGTCTAGGAAAAGAATCTTCTTAATGGAATGTCAAGGTGGTTCCCATCAAAGACAAAGATTCAAAAGTGGATAGAGGATCAAGAAAAGGACTTCTCTAAAGCCCAGAACAAGAACCCTAATCTTAGTACAAAGGATTCATTGGAGAGACATATTTTTGTTGATACACATGAGATATTCTTTAGAGGAATCCATCTGGAACTATATGAGTGGTTATCCAGGTTGGCAGATACCCAGTTTCAAGTCAGATCTAGACCTCCTGTAGTTTGGACGTTGGCGTTGATCAAGAAGGTCAAGACAGTTTATAATGCCTTGTCGAGAGAAGTTGATCGTTGGTTTGACAATACCATTGGGGGCTACATCACCGAGTTTATTGTTGACTGAGTAGAATCATACAGCCAGGCAGAGAGATATTTTTTCAAGGGACCTAGAGATTTTTTTTTACATTTTCTAAAGTTAAGAATCAAGATGTTATTGCACGAAAAGAACATCCTAAGGATACAGTAGATTGATCAGATTTGGAGAAGCTAATGTTCAGGAATTGAGACGGGGACAATGCCACAGAGGCTGGACATATGCGTAGTGGGAGAGTGTTTAGAGAAGTTCATCTTGCGAACCTGTTCAAGAAGAACTATAGAGACGAGGTTTTCTACAATGGAGAAGAGGCAGACTTGATGGACGAAGATCATTCAGAACCTGCTAAGGAAGAAGAAGAGGAAGATGAAGATTTTTGTCAGGATGAGCTAGAAACCTCAGGAACTACGCAAAATATTGAAGTAAGTACTATTAATACTCCTATTGGTTCAACAACATTAAGAAATCAAAGTAATGAAAGTTACCAGACCGTTTAGAGTACTATTACTAGTAGTCTTCCACATACTTAGACAGGAAACCTAGGAAGATCTATGGTATATGAGATGAGACTCCCTATCTTTAGGGGATATGGATTTGAAGATACCGATCATCACTAGTTCCTATGTGAAGCCGTATGGAATATTAAAAATGTCACTGAGGAAGTTGTCAAAAGAACCCAGTTTAGCACTACCCTAAGGGACCACACACTTAATTGGTACATGAAGCTTGTCCAAGGACTTGCACAACCTAAGTCACTGAATGATATCAAGAATGCATTGATTGCAGATTTCAATAAACCCAAATCAGAGTCAAAATGTATTATAGAGCTGAAAGAGATCAAGTAGAAGGTAGTGGAACCTATTTGGGAGTTCGATCAGAGATTCAAGACCTTAACATGCTGATTGACTTTTCAGATCCTAGATGAGCAGAACAAGGAATGGTTCATTGTTGCCCTCTTACCACACATCAGAGTTCCACTGATGCAACAGAAGATTTCTTCACAGAATGAAGCACTGAAGATTGCCATAAAGTTAGAATCAACCCCTATGGGAGAATCCAGCTCAAGTATGAGTCGAATCTTGAGTAAGATGAATAGTATGTCTTTGCAGGTCAAAGATATGAAGAAAGACAAGGGAAAAGATAAAAGAGAAGACATATGGTGTGTCATATGTAGATTAGAGGGCCATGACAAGGAACATTGTCCCCTATTCCATGAATACTTGTCCTCTAGAGCTCTGAGTCCTTTGAAGCAAGTCACCTTACCCTGGTGCGAGATATGCCGAAATAAACATCGTACTAGTGAGTGCTATTACATGAAAACATATGTTCAGACACCCACAAATTTGAATTGCACGTTCTGTAAGTCTATGAGACATGATGATAGGGATTGTAGGGCTTATGATCTCATACATGAAAGGTCAAGATATATATACAAGATTCATGGTGAAGTACAAAAAGAAGGAAACACTACGTAGTATAACTCCCTTGGGAGAGGAAACTTCAATCCTCGTGGTCGATTCAAAGGAAGAGGATGAGGAGGAGGAATGGGTCAAGGCCGAGGACAGATAATCTGTTATAACTGCATACAACTAGGACACTTAGCAAGGGACTGTCAGAACCCTTGTACCACTTATAGCTACTGCAACTCTTTCGAACACGTTATCGAGGAATGTCCAACATTGTTGGCTAAACTTCAAGAGAAATGAGGACCTCAACAGAACCCGCAGATACAATTGATCAAAGATGAACCTCGCAGAGAAGATCCTAGAGTCGTTGTTACTACTATCGGAGGCGTTGTTACAGGAGATGACAGAATGACCCAAGGGAAGACTATAGAAGATTCAGGAATTAGGAAATCTATAGAGAAGACCCAAACCTTTGATGAAAAGAAATAAAGACAAATATTTGAGGAAGCAAGAAAATAATTTAGAGGAGATGAGGGTTCCTAATCGAAGATAAGACCAGAAGTAAGAGAATATGGAATTACTCTCGCATTTGATTAGTCTGCTTCACCAAAAGAAGGAAAAGAGGTAAGAAAGCTCATGGAATTTCTATATACTTGTATTAATTTGATTAAGGATGAAAGCACTACAAGAACTACAAACTTTGATCAGGAAGTATGAGCTAGGAAAGATTGACCCCTTACTGAATAGGGAAGCACACCAAATTGCTAAGAAGAGAAGGACAAATAAGAAATTACACTTGAATTCTCAAATAGGTGAATATGATATAGACTATGTGGTCCTTGACTTAGGGTCAGAGGTCAATGTCATGACGAAACAAACTTGGGCACTCATGGGAAAACCTAGGCTGATATATTCCCCTATCAGGTTCAGGATGGCTAATCAGTAGGTAGTAAGCCCCTTTGGTAGACTGGAACATGTCCCTGTGGACATCGACGGAGTAAGAACATTTGCGAATTTTTAGGTAATTGAGATAGTTGATGACAACTGTCCGTACCCTGCACTGTTAGAAATTGATTAGGCTTTCAATAGTTCCACTGTGGTTGATTTAAAGAAAATACATATGAAATTTCAAGAATATGGCCTTAGGGTCATTACACCCTTAGATATAGATGAAGGTCAGTGATACATAGAGCCCATCAGAGAAGAAGAATGCGCATATGAACTAGAAAATATATACAAATAAACAACCAAACAATAGGATTACATTAATCCTACGGCCGATGGAAACCTATGATGGCAAAGTGATAGCACATGTTCATCAGAATCAGAAGAAGCAATGGAGAACTTGCAGAATAAGATGTATGAAGTATCTACAAGAAGATGTGCTAGATTAACCAGAGAAGTTCGTTGGATTGGCACAATAGTAAGTAACTTACCCACCTTTGATGGTCTAAATCCTTTAGAAACCTTCTTGTCGGACTTTGAAGAAATTGTACCAATGCAACAAAGATTGTTGGCGATGGATGAGGCCCTGAAAGCAACCCCATCAAGATTGTGGGGGACACACAAAAACAACATTGTAGACTAGGTACAATGTCGTACCTTGATGACAACGCGATTCTCAGCACAAGTGGAAGGCTGTGAAGTTCGATACACAGGTCGAAGCTACAGAAAGGACCATGTGAGAAGCCGTGAGGAATCCTAGAGAAACATTCCTCAAGAACAGTGGGTACACAAATTCATTGACACACTAGACATGGCACCTATCAACTAGTACCTTCAAGAAGAGCTGCTCCTCATCACTACAAATTGGAAAGGTATGACCCAAAATTTTGTAACCACCTTCTTATTTGAAATTCAATATCCTTTAGTACATCAAGCACTACAGATTATCAGACATAAAGTATTTGAGGAGGCCTCTAGCTTTCCTTTGGAGCAAGACGAGGATGAATGGACTACACCTCTACAAAAACTGCAATGTTGTTACAACATCAATGTTAATGAAGACGATGATCCAAGAAAGGTGAACATTATAGAAACATAAGGCCAAAGATATGTGGAAGGACCAGGAGTTGAGTTACCATTCATTGGACAACCAATCAATATTAAGAAGGTCAACATTGGAACAGAACAGACCCCAAAGCTTGCTAATGTCGGAGATTATTGGGATGCTACTACCATTGACAAAATTACAGTTAATGCATGAATATGAGGACTTGTTTCCGACCAAGTTCACTGATATGAAGGGAATTAAGGGGCCTATGGGAGAAATCAATATTCCTTTAAAGCCAGATGCAAGACCAGTCAAAGAGATATCTTACAGATTGAACCCTAAATATAAGGAGAAAGTGAAGATTGAGCTCGACAGAATGATGGAAGAAGGGATTATAGAACCTGTTGAAGAGTCAGAATGGATTATCCCTATGGTGGTGCAAGACAAGAAGACATGAGAGATCAGGATATGCATAGATCTCAGGAAGTTGAATGATGCTTGTTTGCATGACCCCTTCCCTACACCATTCACTGATGAAGTGTTAGATAATGTGGGAGGCTAGGAAGTATATTCTTTTACAGATGGATTTTCAGGATACCATCAGATATGGATTGCCAAGGAAGATCACCATAAGACCACATTTGCAACAGAATGGGGATCCTATCAATATACAGTGATGCCATTTGGATTGAAGAATGCCCCAGCCATCTTTTCCAGGGTGGTGGTCGAAGCATTCAAGGATTTTTTGCATAAATTTCGCGAAGCATATTTTGATGATTGGACTGTTTTTAGTTTACTGAAGAATCATATTGAATGTCTAAGGCTAATGTTGGATAAATGTAGGCAATGTCAAATTGCCTTGAACTTGAATAAGTGCATCTTCTTCTCACCATTTGGAGTGTTGTTAGGCCATATTGTATGCAAGCAGGGATTGCTAGTTGATCCATCTAAAATTTCCATTATAGTTGATCTGCCACCTCCTACTTCAGTCAAACAGTTGTGCACTGTGTTGGGACACATAGTATATTACAGGAAGTTCATTAAAGGATATGCCCATATTACAACACCCATGGAGAATATTTTTAACAAAGATTGTCAGTTCAGTTGGACAAAAGAATGCCAGTAGCTCTTCAACACACTGAAAGATAAGATGGTCACTACGCCCATTCTGGTTTTCCCAGATTGGACCAAGGGGTTTCATGTACATGTCGATGCATCTTCCATTTCATTAGGAGTAGTGTTAGCACAACCTGGTGAAGGAGAGATTGACCATCCAATAGATTTTTCTAGCAGGAAACTATCAACTGTAGAGGTCAACTACACCACCACTGAGCGAGAAGGGTTAGCCATGGTGTATGCATTGCATAAATTCTTCCACTACTTGTTGGGAGGGAACTTTAAAATGTTTACTGATCACTCCACACTGAAATACCTAGTGTAATATCCCCAGGTAGAACCCCAACTGTAAATGTAATAATGTACTTAAGCTGGTGAGATTTTTTATATCTTTTTGCCTTGCATTTTCCATGGTGTAGTGCACACATGTAATGCGCAGTAAAATGATGCACATTCCAGGATACCGCACATAGAAAACTTAAGTGTGCGTAATATTGAGTCCAAGGAGCCTTTGTATACATGTTGTGTTCTATAGGCTGGTGAGCCAGTTATTATAAGCTAGTATGCTTATGTTTTGATTAGGCTAGAGAGCCTAGATGTTAAAGGCCAGTGCACCTATTTTTGTACATGTCTCATAATTAATATAAAATACATCACTGCACACAGACCAAACATGATAAAAGAGATGAGGGACTAAACTCCACTAGTTAGGGAAAGGTTAGGCCTAAAATTTAAGGGAAAAGGGCTAAGCTAGGGAGCTTAAGCCAAAAAGGAATATTATATTAATATTTCTTAAATCATAAAGTATGGATATTTATTTTATCCTAAGTTCTAAAGTTAGGGACAAGTGGGCCAAAGTAACTCCCAACATGACAAGTGTCAAGTTGGGGACATGCATACATATTGTTGGGACTTTGTTCATCCCTATCATCTTTTCCATGATTCTTGCCATTCATTACTTCCATCATTCAGCCATGTTGCCATGACCATTTTTCATTCATGCAGTCAATTGGCCTCCATAAATTCATGTCACTGTACCTAAACCTGTATCCATAGACATATATGTTCATATAGTTGGTGAGCGTGGGAGCTAGACTGAAGAAGCAGGTTGTTAGGCCCATGGGATATTGAAGAGGTGGGTTTTCAGGCACATGAGTAATTTCTCTCTGGGTGATAGATTTGTTGGGAGGGGACTTCCTAAAGGTGCTAAAATGTAGCTACAGGGCTCTAAGACTTCATGTCTAGCCTGTTGCTGAAGCCCTGGAAGGGAAGTGGGGAAACTGAGGGATTGTTGAGAAAAGAAGGGGCACACTTCCTTGGGTAGGACAGGCATGTGGGGAATGAGAGACTGTAGGCTATTAGTTTGAGTAGGCACCTCTGATGGATTCTTTCCTATTTTCCATGAGCCATTAGCCTGGTTAGGAACCGTTTACCTAGGTGGAGTTTAGTCCCATCTCGGGGGTGACTCACTGTTGAGAGTGATGAATAGTGTGGTATAAGGCTAGGAGGTTCATGGAAGGTCTGCACATAGTTGGTGACATTATTACCAAGATAAGTGTCAACTATGTGATAAATTTACATGCTGCATTGTTATTTACATGCATATTTGTATGGGTTATCATATGTGCGATTATAATTGTGTTTATTTTTATGGGTATTGCATGTATATGCTGCATGTATATGTTTACTGCTATGTTAGTGTGAATCCATGCATTTACATAATGTATTTTTCTATTCACGTTTTATATATAAAGATTCCACGAGAGTTTTGTGCATGCATATGTTTTAATCGCATGCAGATAGAAAATTGTATGTGCCATAGCTCAATTTGGATGTTGAGTATGTTACAGTATGTTCTGCACAAAGAACGTATGTGTTCTCTAGTGTAGCGTGGCCTGACAATGATGGTCAGGGACATTACAAAACGGTTTCAGAGCTAAGTAAAGCGTCTGAGTAGTGACATGGCCCAACCTATTGGTGGATGGGGATGTTACACCTAGTCAACAAGCTAGTGTTGGGGGGGAGAATATGCAGATGGCTTCTGCTATTTCAGGAATATGACTTTAATATCATAGTAAAGCCAGGAACAATGAACAAAGGCCCTAACCACTTGTCAAGGTTGGAACATGGTGAAGAGCCGACCAGTTTGGAGGATGCACTGTCAGATGCACAATTTCTATCCATTAGAAATATTGATGACCACTTCATAGAAATCGTCCAATTCTTGTCAACATGAATGGAACCTAGTGAGTATATGATTCCCCGGAAGAAACAACTAGTAGTGTGCATTGCAGAATTTTTTGTTATAGATGGACAACTATACAAAATCGGACATGATGAGATATTGAGAATGTGCATTATGGAGGCAGAGAGACCATTGATCCTCATAGAAGCTCATGAAGGCATCGTAGGATGACATTATGCAGGGAAAGCAATTGCACAAAAGGTTCTGAGAGCTAGCCTTTGGTGGCCTACCTTACACAGAGATGCTAAAGACTATTCCAGAGCCTGCGATGTATGCCAAAGAGTTGGAAAACCTTCCCGAAGGGATGAAATTCCATTAGCACCACAACTGACCTTACAAGCATTTGCGAAGTGGGCCATTGATTTCGTGGGACCTATAAACCCACCAAGAAATCATAGAGGCGAAAGGTACATAATTACAGCAACAAAGTACTTGACCAGATGGGTCAAAGAAAGAGCAGTCAAGGACTATAGAGCAACTACAGTTGCGCACTTCATATTTGATGACATCATAACTAGGTTTGGCTGCCCAAAGATCCTTATGAGTGATCAAGAGACACATTTTATAAATAAAACTATTGAAGCCCTGACTGAGGAATTTGCAGTCCACCATCAGAAGATCACACCTTACCATCCTCAAGCAAATGGGATGGTTGAAGCATTCAACAAGATCTTGGAAACAACAATGATGAAGATTTGCAGTGTGAATAGGGATGATTGAGATTTAAGAGTACCAACAGTACTTTGGGCCTATAGAACCACCTGTAAGAAACTAACAATGCAGACTCCTTTCAATTTGGTTTATGGCCTTGAAGCCATTATGCCCATGGAATATTTGGTACCAAGCCTAATAATTGTTGCGTTTACAGATATCGACGACATTGAAGTTGTTCAAGAGAGGCTTGCATAGTTGGTTGAATTGGAAGAAGACATATTTGTTGCAGGATTTCATCAGCAGGTACAAAAGGAAAGAGAGCAGGCCTATCATGATAGACACATCAAGAAGAAGGCATTCAGACAAGGTGATCTAGTACTAGTATATGACATTAAGTTCATCAAGCATCCTCAAAAGTTCAGAATGCATTGGCTCAGGCCATATGAGGTTTCTTATGTTACATAAGGAGGAGATGCACATTTGAAGACCTTGAAGGGGGAATGGAAGGAAGGATTAGTGAATGGGAGCCGACTAAATTTATATTATGACAACCAGTTGCCTTGCAGCTCTTAGTAGAAGCATGAAGGAAAAGGTTCTAGATACCAGGTGCAGTTGAAATAGGGCACCAGACACAAAAAAGACAGTTTGTACAAGGAAGGAGAGGAGGCATCAGACAAAAAGTAGAGGTTGCACTGTGCAGTCTGAAGTCAAAGTAAAATAGAAGAATCATATCTGAAGTGCCTCGGGATGATTCACAGGTGAGTGTTGGGGGCCTGTTGGCCCTTGGTTATGGAAGTAAGCGAAGAAAAAGGAAGAAAAGGAAAAATGCAAACTTCGCAGAAGGCACAGTGACTGTTATTGGGTCGAAGTGAGAAAAAGAGAAGAAAAGACAGAGCGAAGTCCGAGGAAGAAAGTCATTGAATGAGGAGATTGAGGATGACATATTAGCAAGAAAGAAGTACCACAGATAGCTCAGTAAGTAGAAGAAGCCATCATCATATTCTTTGGAGCACCACGCAAGAAGGAAGGAAAGATAGGCTGGCAAATCCCTGAAAACATGGGTCAAGTTGACCTAAGGTTTTAGACACCTAGGGTTTTGGTATCTAGGGTTTTGACACCTAGGTTTCGGCCTAAGGATATCGGTGAGATATTGTACTGTATAAATAAAGGTCAACAGGAACTGGGTTGTTGTTCTTGTTGTCATTTTTACTAGTATCGATCTAGTTGTTGTTGGTATGTTGTGAGATATTATTGTTGGGTGAGAGAGAACTGCTAAGTGTGAGAGCCTTCTAGTATTGTAAGATCTCCAACTGGGTGCAGAGATAAAATCCTGTAGCTGGGTTCACAAGAAGGGGGGATAAAGAGAGGAGAAGAGAGAAGATCTGCTAGGTAAGAGTGTAGACAAGAACTGTATGCTTCATCTTAATATATTATAAAGCACAGTTTTTTGGACGTAGCCCTAGAGAGAGGGTGAACCACATATATCTTCTGTTATGTGTGATTGGTATTCTATCTTTTCCATTTGATATACTGTGATTGCATTACCATGTTAGATATGATAAATAGATGGGAAGAGTAGATCTAAGCTGATAAGTGACATATGAATGTTGTATTGTTATGGTATTGGATCCACTTGATATTTCCCTCGGTTGTAGACATATCTGTATTACAACCCTCCCATAGTTGCTTCGGGTGAGACTGCATCTGCTTCGAAAGTGTAGCTGAAAGGGCCAATAGTTAGGGATTGTTGGTGCACTCTTGGAGATGAACCCTTGGTCTGCCCCTATGCCAACATTACTAAAAAGATTCAAGAACTGACAATAACTAGACTAGGACAACCGCAGGTCTGGTGCACCATATGTTATACAGAAGGACATCTGGTGAACAAACGTCCACGAATGAGGGGAATGGTGTAATATCCCTAGGATGATCCCCAATTGTATTATGAATTGTAAACATGTTTTGTAGGCTGGTGAGTCGAGCAATTATAAGCAGGTAGGCTTATGTGTTAGTAGGTCGGAGAGTCTAGGTGTTAAAGGCCAGGAGCCTATTTTGTACATGTAAATATTCATATTATTAATATAAAAACATTGTTGTGTGTAGACTAACCAAGATAAAATATAATGGGGGACTAATATCCACTAGGTTGGGTAAGGGAGAGGGGGATGAGAGGTTGGAAAGAGGGGATAAGCCTAAGGGCTTAAGTCCATGAGAATAATAATTTATTATTATTCCAAAAGTTGTTTAGAAGGATATGTCTTTATCCTAAGTTCCTTGGGGAGGACGGGTGACTTCCAAAGGGAAATGAATATGCTTCATGGGTGATGGTGTCGGCTCAGTCACATGCAAAATTAAGGGGGAAATTCTTGTTGTTGGGCACAGACTCACTCACTTACTCACTCACGCAGGGAGGTTCATGCATAGACAGTTTTGGGGGCTCTCAGACTCTCAGAACTTGGGATATGCTAGACGAGTCTTCCCCATCTCTCTTCATGATTTCACTCATGCACTAAGAAAGCACGCAACCAACCATTTCCACCATTGTTGAACCCCTATCCATTATGCACCTCTATAATTTACTGATTCGTCCCTTGCATTACCTAACTTAGCTATTGTGGTTTGAAGAGGCAGGTTGTCAAGACCGCAGTTGAAGAGGTAGGTTGTTAGGCCTATGGAAAACTCTCTCTCTCTGGGTGAGAGAGGTTGTTGTGGATTTAAGAAGAAGGTTTCCAGGCTTGTGAGAAGCTCTCTCCAAGTGAGAGAGTGTGTTGAGGAAGTGAGTTATCCTAGAGGGAGTCCCATAGCTGCTATAGAGCTCTAAGAATTTCGGTTCGACCTGTTGTTGAAGCCCAAGGTAAGGGAGGTGGAGCAACCGATGGACTATGTGACAATGAAGGTGTATACTCCTGAGGTGGGACAGGCATGTAGGGAATGAGATTCTATGAGTAGTCAACATAAGTGGCTCCTGGGAGAGAATCCTTCCTCTTAAACTGTGTGACTTTCCTATTGACCTTGCCTAACCTAGGAATCCCTTGCTTGGTGGAGTTTAGTCCCAGCTCAGGGGTGACGCACCACTGAGAGTGATGAACAGTGTGGTCTAAGTTTGGGAGGTTCGTGGAAGGTCTCCACACAGTTGGTAGTTTTTTCTCCAGTTAAAATATAAGTATCATTCCCATGCTTAATTATGTATGTTATGTATGTCTGTGATTCTTGAAATGTTATCATGTGTTATGTTGCATGTAGGAATTACTTTCAATGCCATTTGATKTTGTATGGTAGCAATAATTCTATGTTATTTGTTTTAAATTCATTAGAAATGCATGTTATATATATATGTGTGTGTGTGTGTGTGTGTGTGTGTGTGTGTGTGTGTGTGTGTGTGTGTGTRTGTTCCTCTGTGATGTTGCCCGGTCTGTTTGTGGCTAGGGACATTACAAATTGGTATCAGAGATAAGTGATGTGTAGGATTAGTGGTGTTGCACAACTTGTTGGTGGATGGGGATGTTACAAATTGGTATCAGAGCCATGGTTTTGACACTGATATTGGATGGGCCATGTTAGTGGTTAATGAGAAAATTATTTCAGAGTGAATTTTTGTTGAAAGGGACAAAATTCAAGGTTCAGAGTGTCCCTGGGTGAAAGGAGTGCCTTGACAGAGTATTTGACTCAAAAATATTGGGAGAAATAGCTTGAGTTTTCTCATGAAGCGACACAAAGATTTGTTGTAAGGAGTGCACAGATCTGAAAGTTTACTAAGTGTCGAAGAAACCCTCTAAGGATAAATGGTTTCGAGAGACAAAGCTCAGGAGGTGTAGAGGTATTATAAAACCATGAAAGACGTGGTATTGGGCCATAGAGTAATGTTGGCCATTGGAATTTGTACAGGAGAAGGAGGACAATTCCCGACCCTCAGATATGGAAAATTTGTGAGGCAGTTAGCCATGATCTCCTTTGGAAATCCACAGAGTAATGGAGTCTGTATGTGTCATCGATATGAGAGAGAAGATATGTGGAGAAAATGCGTGGACTTCGAGTGAAATCACTTCAGGAGAAAACACGTGTAGAGAGGTTGAAACTCCCGAAGGCCGAAATCCCCGAAGTGGATCTACACCATAGATGTGAGGGGAAGAGATAGACCATTGGATTGGGCCAAAGTTGGACTAGAATCGTTGGATCAAGACAAGGGTGGAAGTTATGGTGCGATATGAAGGATAAAGAACTCCTGAAGCTACGAAGTCTAGAGTAATCCAGACCGTTCATCAAAACGGGCCCATGTCAACAGATTAGCTTGTTCGAGATTTCGACGTTCGGGAGAATTAGTGTGTTGTTGGACCTTGACCAAGTTTTGGAGAACTTTGGTCATGTTTGACCATTTTTGGGACTTCGATAGGTTGTTCGAAGGTGGAGTGCAAGGCGAAGTGGAGATCGCAGTATCTCAGCCCCTTGTTAGGGAATTGTTTGGTTTAGGGTTTATGTAACGGGTATGGAATGTCGACCCATGGGTTTACCCATGTTTAGGCCCATTTTGTAATGTATAAACAGATATCTAGGTGATGTAATAAGGGTGTGTGTGCATGTGTGTGTGTGCTAAAGAGACACATGTGATGTTGTGCTAAGTGAAAGTGATGTTAGTAGTTGGATATATGTGATCAAGCTAGCTCTGTGCGTACTGTATGCTAAGAACTTGCAGGGATGAGTGCAAGTAATTGTAAGAACAACTATGTGCTTGAAACTAGCTTGGGGAGGGAGGATATGTTGAGGTATACGTAGATCTCCTATCCTATGCAGAGTTAGTTTACGACTTTATGCATGTAAGGAGATTGAAATAAGATAATAAAGAAGAAGAAGAGTTGGTGGACATAGCCCCACACTGGGGTGAACCACGTATATCATGTGTTGTGATTTCTTTGTGCTTATGATTCGTATGTGATTGTTGTGATTTATGCTTAGTGTTGTGATCTGTTTGTTATATGTATATGATACAATGACTTAGTGCTTAGTAATGTGAATAAATGTCATATCTGATCTATTTCTATATGCTATGTTCTTGGGTGTGTTAGATCTAGTTGAATACTGCATTGTTCTGTAATTAGGGTTTTGACCTGCGATGTGAATGAGGGTTAAATATTGATGAATGTTAACTTCTATGTTCTCTGTTAAGTGTTGTAATCACAGATCTATGTCCCAGATAGGTTTTATACCACCCCTTCCTCTACCTTGGTTGAGACTTCATCTGCCTCGCAGGTGTTGCCGAAAGGGCCGGTAGTTAGGGTTTTGTTGGTGCATTGTTGAAGTGTTAAACCCTGGGTCTGCCTCTATGCCAACAAATGGTTCTATTGCCAAGACCTAAAACTTGCTGGGAACTGAAGAAAATAAAAATATATGTGCGTAGATCTGCCACTGTAGTGCGCAATATTCTTCTTGACTTGCGAAGCTCTGTGCTAAGAAAGGAATCAGATTTGAAGAAAAGAGGTAAGATATTAAAGCTTGTGTGCTCCGAGAAAGGTAAGATAAGTGAAAATTTTTGTTCTGAAAGAATGGATCTAGGTATGACTAATAGATTTTTTGCTAGTCTAAAAACTAGGGCACAACTAGAAGAAAGAATATTCGATATGACTAGATATGATAGAAGTAATGAAAGATATGTTATTCCTATGCATAGAAAGAATGTTTGGACTAACAAATGGATGTAGGATCCTAGAAATAATTTTTTGCAAGTTAGTCACTGTGACCCTAGTGCGCAGTATAGGAAATTTTGGGGATCACTTAAGAGAAAGAGAGGATTAACTCTTTGTTACAACTGCAGAAGACCATGATATATTGCTAAGGAATGCCCTAGTAGAAGTCCTAGTTGTCTTTGTTGTAAATCTATGGACCATGAAGTTTTGGATTTCCCTAGAATTATTTTTAACGTTGAAAAGATGAATATGAAACAAGAAAACCATGAGACAGGCCAAGAAACTAAGGATATGATAAAATCCCAGAAAGAATCAGAGGTTGGCTTATTACAGATGAAATAAATCCTGAATGATCACAAAGACATCAACTTATCAAAGGTGTTAAAAGAAAAAGAGTGTATAGAAGAAAGAATAAGAGACTTTGACATAGACTGTGTTCTGGATGAGGAAACACAGGTGAATATTATGACAAAAAGAACTTGGAAATTTTTGGGAGATCCTGCTATGGTTCCTTCATTAGGAGGAATAGGCTTGCTTAAAGGAAAATTGATAACCCTATGTGGAAGACTTACCCAGATACCTATCAGTGCGCATGGCACTTCGACAAAAGAAGAATTTGAGGTCGTTAAGTTTGTTGAGAACAATGCCCCATTTGCTATTTTTCTAGGAAAGACCTGGATTGAGAAATATCAAATATGAAGGAAACAAGAAGAGGAACATCTAGAACAGAAAAAGAAAGAACTAAGAAATTTCATGGCTAGGAGAATAGCGTATTCAATAGAAAAACAAAAGGACAAATCAAACTACTGAGGACAAGAGATATGGATGCCAAAGTTGAAAGAACACATGAAGACTTCAAACACCTGCCTGTATAAGAGAGTAGAGAACCTACTCCATAAAGAGAAGAAATATTACTGTTGAATGACCTGGAGCAGTGCAAAGTTACTATGCTAAGATAAGATAAGAACAATAATGGAAATATGAACCCAGTGACTCAGATTACGGGAAAGAAAGATAGAAATATCAACAAGAAGAAAGCAAAGTTAGACAGAATGCAGAAAGTTCTAGAGAGGACTTTGTTGAAGGAAGATTTACAGAACTTGAACTTCGTCGAGCTTGCAGAACAACGAAGATTGGAATTTTTCCACAATGAAGAAATATGACTGTTGGAGGCGTCTTGATTGTTAGCCCGATGCTCCAGAATGGACCGAAATAAACTTATGGCCAGAAAGATCACCATTAGACCATTGGGACCGCGCCATAACGGATGGAATTGCATTGATTAAGGCATTCCTACCCATTGTAGGAATTTGTTACGATGTTATCTATTTATCCCATCGAGTATTGCACCGAGAACATTTTTGCAAACAATGATTATTCGAGCCCACAGAGAACTAGTTGATTTCGCATTGTGCCTATTTAGATCTCATTGAGTATTTGATAACCAACCTGATATTGAGCATGCATGTCGGGTGATTTCAATGTAGTGGATAAATTTGTCGAAGAGATCCTCATAGACCTCATGGCTAAGAAGGTCATGTCTACTGGAGTTCAAGCTTCATTGACAAGAGGAGTGAAAGCATCATCGTCAACTTATCGTGGATTTGGACCATCCCGAGCTATGACTGAGAAAAGAACCAAGCATCGTGATGAATTGGCGAATGAAAAGCTCATCCCATCCATCCTACCTGACTATATCCCACCTCTAGCTGGTGAAGTTAGTCATGACAGTGTCTCAAGGGACTTCGACTACACCTTGATTACCACATACCTCCCGAAGGGGATACGCGCAGTAGGACCACAGTTAGAATCGATCATGATGTTGAAGATCAATGACTTGAACTTGGGAGACCACAAGAACCATGGAATTATATCCCCGTATAAGTATTTGGCTAAGACAAAGGGGATGAATCCGAATATCATGCCCCAACTGTGGACCATGGAAAAATCCGAGTTCCACTATTCTTAATTTGATGAAGATACCCCACTTTCAAAGGCATCGAGAGGTTAACACATGCATTAAACTACTTTTGTCATGCTTCCATGGTGATTATCTATGTCTGGACAGATGCATCACTGTAGATCTAGCGATGATCCATCGGATCACCTGATTGAGCATGCAAGGACCAAACCCACAAGACTTTTATCTAGGGAAGGCTGCAGATCATGAATTGGCATAGAATATTGAATATACCTATGGCGATGTGGAGAAGGGGAAAAGAGGCTACAAGGTATACTCCATTCAGAATGGTGCATTGCACCTAGCCTGCCATTTGATTGTTGGTAAGCTAGTAAGGAAAAACAAACCCACGCAGGTCACGTGGTTTGTTGTTGACCTTGCAAGAAAATGTGTGGAAGGACTACAAATGAACTGGGCGAGTTAACTCGTCAACCAGTTAGAAAAATATTGTCGCGAAGCTCAGGATCATGGCTATGAGTTTCATTTTAGTTGGTTGCTGATCCTCATAGCGTTAATTGCTTGGGATATGCCGGTAGGTGTGACCTTCCCTAAGATTGAGTTGTTCAAACCCTTAGCTGCGAATTTCACCATGCTCTGGTACTCGAACGACATGGCTAAGAAATGGAATTCCAACGCAGTGTTCCAGACCTACTACCTATAGTTGAAAAGGGATATTGAGTCTTTCCCTCATATGATGTCAAACACCTTGCACAGGTTCAGACCATTTGTGAAGTTCCGCGCAAATAGGCATTTTATTTATATCACTACAAGCACATACAAAAGTAAAGAAGATATCTAGTATTATTATAATCTCACATAGGAGGACATGGAAGAAATCAACAAGGAATGGTCTGAAGAGTTCCTTATACCAGTCGACTAGGCATAACTCTCTGACCCCGACCTCATCGGAAGTCCTGTGGTTACTCATGAAGAGTATGATACACCCAACAGTAGCAGAAGGAAGAAGATTGAAGAGGTATAGGAGCTGGATAGTGCATCTGAAGAGACTGCTTTAGATTCACCTGGAGGGGGAGGTGACGATGAAGTAGACAAAGAAGATAACAATGGGAAAGAAGACAAGCAAAAAAAAGTCAAAGTCACACCACCTAGGGATCCCCTTGATGAAGCTAAGACCTCCAAGAAAATAAATGTTTCCCCTATGAAACCTACATTGTGGAAAAATTCAAAATCCAATAAACCACAGATGCAGACTGTACTCACGATGGATGACATAGATTTCATCATCGTCGCTATCTCAGATACCTCCGAAGATATTTTATAGTGCAATGAAGCCAAGTAATAAACCATGTATGACAGGATCGAAGTAGAGTTGAAAGGGATACAACAAGCCCTCTACTCTAGATGCACAGTGTCTACTGCGCCCCCATCATCAAAAGGAACAGAGTTGGGAGATGAACCTGCCCAGCTATGTGGAATAGATGATGTGACTAAAGCTTGCCTTCATCATATTTAGGAAGAAAAAGAGCATGCCATGGAATCCTTGAAGAAAGAACAATAGGAATCCATAGAAGAATGTCGGGTTGTACAGAAGGAAAAAGACGACATCCAAGCCAAGCTTGTAGAGGATAGAGTGCACATCCAGAAGGAGAAGGAAGAACTGCTCACAAAGCAGATTAGAATTAAAGAAGTAGTCAATAGAGCACTTCATTTTTTGACGTGCTTAGAACAGATGGAATAAGATCCAGTAGACGATCAAGTGGTGAATATTGTTGAAGCCATTCAACAACTCCAATAGAGAGTAGCCGAACTGGAGTTACAAGCCATGCCAAGAACTTTGCAGGAAGTTCGAGACCAGAGAGAAGAAACTACCTGAAGCACAATCCAAAGAATCAATGCATTGGCCCTGGAATGTAAACAACTCAGCAGTGGAAGTGTAGAGACTTACGAGAATCTTGCAAAGGAACCTGAACTAAGGACACTGAAGTCACAGCTCTAGGAGTCAAAGAAACAAGCAACAATAGTGCAAGCACAATTGAAGCCTCTATCATTGGTCAAGAGGATGAAAAGGTCCCAGGAATAGTGCATGGTTTAGAAACAGGTCCATGCCATACAAAGAAAGGTTATGGAAGTGACTCAACGAATCTAGCCAGTGGAGGATGCAACTTGCATACTTTTTGAGGAAAATGAAGGACGAGGTGCAGAAATAGAATAAGTGATCACCACAGTAGAGCAACACTTGTAAGGACCTATGACGGAGAAGACTATTTATAGGTTTACCGAGCAGGAGGCTCTAGCGAAGAAACAGGTCGAGGTAGCTCGATCCAATCTTGAGGCATTTGAGATAGAGTTACCCAGATCAGAGTGACTCGGGATGAGTCACAGGTGAGTTTTGGGGGCATGTTGTCCCTTGACCAAGTTTTGGAGAACCTTGGTCACTTTTGACAATTTTTGGGACTTTGATAGGCTGGTCAAAGGTCGAGCGCAAGGCGAAGTGGAGATTGTGGGATCTCAGCCCCCTTTTAGGGAGTTTTTGGGTTTAGGGTTTATGTAACATGTATGGGATGTCGGCCCATGGGTTTACCCATTTTTAGGCCCATTTTGTAATGTATAAATAGATATCTAGGTGATGTAATAAGGGTGTGTGTGTGTGTGTGTGTGTGTGTGTGTGTGTGCTAAAGAGACACATGTGATGTTGTGCTAAGTGCAAGTGATGTTATTATTTGGATCTATGTGATCAAGCTAGCTTTGTGCATAATGTATGTTGAGAACTTGCAAGGCTGAGTGCAAGTAATTGTAAGAACAATTTTATGCTTGAACTTAGCTCGGGGAGGGCGGATATGGTGAGGTGCGCGCAAATCTCCTGTACTATGTGGAGTTATTTTGTAGATTTGTGTAGGTAAGGAGATTGACATAAGATAATAAAGAAGAAGAAGAAGAGTTGGTGGACTTAGCCCCACACTGGGGTGAACCATTATCCTGTGTTGTGATTGCTTTGTGCTTATGATTCTTTTGTGATTGTTGTTATTTATGCTTAGTGTTGTGATGTTTTTGTTAGATGTATATGATACAGTGGCTTAGTGCTTAGTAATGTGAATAAATTTCAGATCTGATCTATTTCTATATGCTAAGTTCTTGGGTGTGTTAGATCTAGTTGAATACAACCCAGTATTACGTTGTTAGATCTAGTTGAATACTACGTTGAATACTATGTTGTGATGTTACTATGCAATATCTTAGTTCAAGTATGGAAACCATGTGTCTCAGTGGACATGTGGCGCTATTTGAAAAGTATGAATACTTGACACTCCAGAAAAATGGTTCATAAGGGAACGAAAGGAATAATTTTCAAAAGTTTCATAATGCTGAGGTGACAAGACGTAATGACAGCACCAAAGGTGACATGGAAGTGTTTAGATATTAATAGTTCAGGGTGTTGGGGGTGTGCGGATGTGAAATCCTCTGAAGTATCGAAGCTTCGAAGCTCCAAAATCCTGGAGCTCGGATGCCTGAATTTCCACAGTGGGTGTCAGTCATTGGATGTTGGGTAGTTGTGGACTGTTGATCCACCCTACTTCACGAGTTCGTCAATATGGAACTACGAGAGATTTTTTGTGATGTGCTTTGAAAATTTTCAAAGTCGAAGGCCTGAAGTCCCAAATAAGCTCCTTTGACCTAACGCTTGTCCACAACCCGTGGTCACATGGGTTGGGGGCTAAGAGAAAAGGGCTAGTGCTAAAACATTATTGTAGAACAAAGCAGAGCTTAGAAAGAAAATATATGTGGGGATTCTTGATTGCTCAAGAACCACATAATGAATTATGAAATTTTCCTTGAATCAGATTGGTTTATGAATACTGTGGAATTTGTTAAGGACTGATGGCCTGAAAAATTTTTGTTGGCTGCACATTGTGTTTGTAGAGTTAATGATTGTCAAAAGTGAACCAAATTTCCACTTAGTGTAGAGAAATGGAGGAGGCACAAAATACTTCCAGTTTAGAGAATAAAGCTAGAGGAATGGATGTCCATTTGGGAGTTGAAGGATCGAACTCTAATGGGCATGGATAAGAGATATATAAGAGGGAAACATGATGAAGATCATTGAAATATTGAAGAAATATGTCAAGGCTCACCGAGCTGATAATAGAAATCTCATGAAAGCCAGGGAACAATAGGGAGAATTCAACATAAAGTTGATACAGATCCTGGAAAGGATAGAAAACGAATTGGATAAGTAGACTGGCTCCAGTAAATCAATAAGTCACAGGTCTCCTAATGAAAAGAGGAAATCAAGGAGTGGTGGCAGACACCATCATCACTCTCAAGGGCACTCAAAGAGGAGGAAACATAGTAGTTCAAGCCCATCTCCTACCAGAAAGCATAAGATATTTGGAGTGGATGAAATGAAGGGTGAAATGAACAAGATTAAACCTCCTACATTTGATGGAGAGCACAATAAGGAGAAAGATGCCGAGACATGGCTGCTTGGCATGAGGAAATATTTCCAACTACACAATTATTCCTCTCATGTAGAAGGAAGAATTAAAATGTATAAACTGAAAGGAAAGGCATCCATGTGGTGGGATCAACTTGTGCAGGTGCAACACATTAAAGAGAAAAATGTTACTTGGAAGGAATTCAAGAATAATTTTGAAAATAAATACTTGAGTAAGAGATACTATCAAAGAAAGATGAAAGAGTTCCTTGAACTCAAGCTGGGTAGAATGACCATTGATGAATATGAACATAGGTTTTTTGAATTGCTGAAGTATGTCCCTTTCATCAAATATGAGACTGTTAAAATTCAAAGGTATCTAAGTGGAATTCCACCTTCCATCAATGACATGATCCAGTATGATCCTAAAAATATGGAAGAAACTATAAGGAGAGAAAAATGATTATATGAGCAACAAAGAGAAAATCCCACTCTCCGGAAGGCTTGGGAAGACAAGAAAAAATTCAAGATGGATTAGAGGAAGAAGTGAACTAAGCCATCCTTTTTCAGAAATATCCCACAATGTTCAACAGGAAGAAACAATGGAGGACATGGGCATAAGTGTACCAAGGATCTACACATCCCTGGACAACAAACACACAGAATATCAGTCACATATGATTGAAGAGGAAGTTATGATCAACAACCAAACCATTACTATTTTAATTGATTCAGGATCTAGTCATAGTTATTTAGATCCTAGAATGGTGGAAAGTTTGAATTTTCCAAGAAGAAAGCATGGAAAATATTGGTTAGTGCAGCTAGCTACAGGAGCCAAGAGAAATGTTGTTGAGTTGGTTAAGTCCTATCCAATGGACATGAATGGATTGAGCACAAGGGTCGAATTGAACATCTTGCCTTTAGGTTCCTATGGTTGTCTAATTAGGATGGATTGGTTGGAAAAACACCATGCCATATTAGACCGTCGTAAAAAGGAATTGATTTGATTGGATGAGGAAGGAAACCCAAGGAAAGTGCAGTGAATCTCAAGGGTAGTTATTGTCAGATAAATCTTGGCAATGCAGCTGAAGAAGTGTTATAGGAAGGGTTGCCAAATATTTGCAGCTCATATGGAAGAAGCACCTAAGGATAAGGTGTCAAATATTGAATACCATGCAATATTAAAATATTTGAAGATGTATTCCAGGAGGTACCCAGACTACCCCCAAAGAGAGATATTGATTTCTCTATAAACCTGAGCCTGGAGCAGCTCTAGTGTCAACAAATCCTTACAGAATGAGTGCATCAGAGCTGAAAGAACTACAATTGCAGCTTGAATAACTTCTGAAGAAGAGGTATATATTCCCAAGTGTCTCACCTTAGGGTTCCCCGTTCATGTTTGTGAAGAAGAAAGATGGGACATTGAGATCGTGCATCGATTTCAGACAGTTGAACAAAGTGACTATTAAGAACAAGTATCCTTTGCCAAAGATCGATGATCTCTTTGATCAATTAAATGAAGCCAAGATATTTTCAAAAATAGATCTCAGGTAAGGGTACCACCAGGTAAGGATAAAGGATGAATACATCAGTAAGACCGCCTTTAGAAAAGGGTATGGTCATTATGAATTCACAGTGGTTCAATTTGGGTTATCAAATGCACCCATTGTTTTCATGTGCCTAATGAATGGTGTATTAAGAGAATACCTAGACAAGTTTTTTATAGTATTTTTGGATGAAATACTGGTGTATTCCAAGTCAGAGGAAGAGCATGAAAATATTTTGAGGATGGTGTTGCAAGTGCTAAGAGAGCACAAAATGTATGCCAAATTGAGCAAGTGCTCATTCTATCAAAAGAAGATCCATTATTTGGGACATATCATTTAAAAAGATGGCATAGTCATCGATCCTGAGAAGATAGAAGCCATTAGAGAATGGTCAGCACCAAAGAATGTGATATAAGTCATATCCTTTATGGGTCTATATGGATATTACAAAAGGTTCATTGTAGGGTTCTCAAGGATAGCTCACCCCATAACATCCTTGCAAAGGAAGGAGAAGAAATTTCAATGGACAGAAGAATGTGAGAGAAGCTTCCATCATTTGAAGTAGTTGTTAACTAATGCTCCAATCATGAGGATTGTATATCAAAATGAAGATTTTGTAGTGTGTACAAATGCATGCAAAGAGGGACTCATGGAGTCCTCAGTCATAATGGATTTGTGGTATGTTATGAATCCAGAAAGTTGAAGGAACATGAAAATAACTATGCAACTCATGATTTGGATTTGGCAGCCATAGTGCACACCCTGAAGAAATGGAGGCACTACCTTAGGGGAAGGAGGTTTGAATTGAGGACAGACCATAACAGTCTGAAGTATTTGTTTGATCAACCAGAATTGAATTATAGGCATAGTAGATGGTTGGAATTCCTTTGTGAGTATGACTTTGATATCAAGCATATCAAAGGAAAGGAGAAAAAAGTGGTTGTTGCACTCAGTAGAAGAGTGGAGGAACTACATGCTATGACCATTATCATGTATAAAACTGATATTGAAGGCATAATTTTGAAAGCTGCAAAAGCAGATTTGCAGTACATGGAATTGGTGGCAAAGCTACAACAAGGTAGGATGCTATAGAAAGTAGAAGATTATAAATTGAAAGTTGATGGAACACTCTTGTACATAAATAGAATTTATGTACCTAATTTCCTAGAATTGAGAATTATGATATTGAAATAAATGCATAATGTGCCTTATGCTAGGCACCCTAGATATCAGAAAACAATGGCAATAGTCAAGAGCCATTAATTTTGGCTAGGTATGAAGAAGGAAATTGCAGAATACATCACTAGATGTATGGAGTGTCAGAAGGTCAAAGATGAACATAGGAACCCAGCAGGGTTGTTGTAACCATTACCCATTCCTGAGTGGAAGTGGGAAGTGGTGACAATGGATTTCATCACAGGATTACCCAAAACAAATAATAAACATGATTCCATCATGGTGGTGGTGGATACGCTTACAAAATCTTCCCATTTTATTCCATTGAATACTACTCACAAGGAAGCTAATGTTGTCGATATCTATATGAGGGATGTAGCACGATTGCACGGTATTCCCAAGCCAATTGTGTCTGAAAGAGACCTGAAATTTACCTCAAAGTTATGGAAGGGTTTATTCAAAGGGTTTAGAATGAATTTGAACTTCAACATAGCCTATCATCCCGAGTCTGATGGGAAAACAGAAAGGGTAAACCAAGTGATAGAGGACATTCTAAGGATGTATGTGATGGACACACCATCTAAATGGGAAGACTACCTACACTTGGTATAATTTGCCTACAACAATGGGTATCAAGTATCACTGAAGATGAGCCTGTTTGAAGCACTTTATAGTAGAAAGTGCAACACACCAATAAGATGGGACAACCTAATTGATAGGGTAGTGGTTGGTCCAGAGTTGCTCAAGGAAATGGAGGGGAAAATGTTGAAGATTAAGAAGAATTTGAAGGTTGTCAAAGATAGGCAGAAAATTTATGTTGATAAGAATAGGACCCATAGGGAGTTTAAAGTGGGTGATCATGTTTTCTTAAAATTGAAAGCCAACAGAAGTTCCCTGAAGCTCAGAAACTATTCCAAGTTGGCAGCATATTGTGGGCCATTTGAAATTGTATAAATGATTGGACCAGTTGCATATATGCTTGCATTTCCTGCATCCATGATTGTACATAATTTGTTTCATGTTTCAATGCTTAAGAAATATATACCTGATGCTAATCATGTTATTGATTGGAATGTGATTCAGGTGGAGCAAGAAGGTGTCTTGCAAGTGCATTCAGTGCACATATTGGATCGGAAGAGAAAACAACTCTTGAATCAAGCCATAGGGCTTGTAAAGGTCCATTGGACCTGGTATGGTCCTAAGGATGCGACATGGGAGCATGAGGATGTTATGTGGGCCGAATACCCACATCTTTTTGAATATTTTGAAAATCTCGTTGATGCTGTGTAAATAAGTTGCACTGAGGACAGTGCAAAAATAAGGGGAGGGGATTGGAATATCCCTAGGACAAGCCCCATTTGTATTATGAATTGTAAACATTTTTTGTAGGCTGGTGAGCCAAGAAATTATACGCTGGTAGGATTATGTGTTAGTAGGCCAGAGAGGCTAGGTGTTAAAGGCCCGAAGTCTATTTTGTACATGTAAACATTCGTATTATTAATATAAAAACATCATTGGATGTAGACCGACCATGATAAAAGAGAATGGGGGACTAAGCTCCACTAGGTTGGTTAAGGGAGAGGGTGTTGAGAGGTTGGAAAGAGGGGATAATACTAAGGGATTAAATCCAAGAGAATAATAAATTTTTATTATTCCAAAAGCTATTTAAAATGATATGTTTTTATCCTAAATTCCTTGGGGAGGATGGGTGACCTCCAAAGGGAAAGGAATGTGCTTCACGAGAAATAGGTGTCATCTCAGGCACATGCATACTTAATGGATAAAAAAAAATTGTTGGGCATAGACAAACTCACTCACTCACTCACACAGGGAGGTTCATGCACATATAGTTTTGGGGGATCTCACACTCTCACCACCTAGGCTATGCTAGATGAGTTTTCCCCATCTCTCCTCACGAGTTCAATCACGCACTGAGAAAGAATACAACCAACCATTTATGCCAATGTTGAACCCATGGACATTGTTCACCTCTGTAATTTATTGAGTCATCCCTTGCCTTACCTGACTTAGCTATTGTGGTTTGAAGAGGCAGGTTTTCAAGCCTGCGGTTGAAGAGGTAGGTTGTTAGGCCTGTGAGAAAATCTCTCTCCATATGAGAGAGGTTGTTGTGGATTGAAGAAGCAATTTGTCAGGCCTGTGAGACACTCTCTCTAGGTGAGAGAGTGTGTTGAGGAAGTGAGTTCTTTTGGAGGGAGTCTTGTAGTTACTACAGAGCTCTTAGAATTCTGGTTCGGCCTATTGTTGAAGCCCAAGGTAAGGGAGGTGGAGAAACCAATGGACTGTGTGACAATGAAGGTGTATACTCTTGGGGTGGGACAAGCATGTGGGGAATGAGATTTTGTGAGCATTCAACGTAAGTTTCTCCTGGGAGAGAATCCTTCTACTTAAACTGTGTTACTTTCCTATTGACCTTGCCTATCCTAGGAATCTCTTTCCTAGTGCAGTTTAGTCCTAGCTCTGGGTTGAACCACTGCTAAGAGTGATGAGCAGTGTGGTCTAAGGCTGGGAGGTTCGTGGAAGGTCTACACGCATTCGGTGTTTTTTTCTCCGGTTAAAATATAAGTATCATTTACGTACTTAATTATGTATGTTATGGATGTCTGTGATTCTTGAAATGTCATCATGTGTTCCGTTGCATGTAGGAATTACTGTCAATTCCATTTGAGTCTGTATGGTAGCCGTAATTCTGTGTTATTTGTTTTAAATTCATTAGAAATGCATGTTATATATATGTATGTTCCTTTCTAATGTTTCCCGACCTGTTTGTGGCTGGGGACATTAAAAATTGGTATCAGAGCTAAGTGAAGTGTATGAGTAACGGTGTTTCCCAACCTGTTGGTGGTTGGGGATGTTACAAATGGGACCTCCTCAAAATCTGATGGGACCCTCACCAGGACCCATGGGATGAGTTGCACAAGTGTCTGTGAACTCACCATTCCATAACCTCACCCCATATCATGCTTTTCTGGGGAGCCAAGAAACACCAACACTTGAGTATTGTGAGATTTTACGAATCCATGGTCATGGGCCGAGACAATGCCCCATTATGCAAAAACATTTGAAAGCACCAAATACAGTACACTGTGAGTTATGCCCATCTACCATGCATACTACCAATCAATGTAGAGCGTTGGATTCACTTGCAGACAAGTTGAACTGAACAACATTCAGGGTGAATGAAAACCCTCAGGGATCAAAAAGAGGTCGAGGAGGTGGAGCCGGAGGAGACTTCAGAGGAGGAAGAACCAGGGGAAGAGGGCCAAGTATATGTTATAACTGTGATGAGGAAGCCCATATGGATAGATAATGTCCTCATCTAAGGTGGCCATGGTGCTCTCACTGCAGAAACAATGGGCATGCAACTGAAGACTACCTATAACTAATTGAAAAATGGGAAGATCGGCTACGTCAACGAGGAAATAACCTCATCAGTTCAGGAATCAAGAGATTTAGTAAAGTAAAATTACCCAACCTCAATATCGTTATGCGAGGAGGATCAAAGACAGGAGTTGATGTTGATAATATACCTCAGATCCAAAAAGCAACACTTAAAGAATATATGTATGAACCTCTAAAACAAAAGATGTTCTTTGAAAATTCCATAGAAGTATTTTAGAATATCCCTAGCCCTGAGATGCAAGAGAAACCCCCAAAAACTATTGTTTACCCTAAGATTGTGCAAGTCTCTTCTTCACCCCCTGCACCCAAAAACCCTGTAGTCACACCAAGAGAACCCGAAAAACCTCAAAATGTAGTCGACCTTTGGTTTCAATTATTCTCTGATATTCTCGGGAATGACAAATTAACAGAGAAGATGCGCAATGTGCTATACCTATTTTTAGGGAATGAAGAACCCACAAAATCAAGAATAAGTACTAACCTTTCTTAGAAGAGTACTCAGAGGGTGCAGAGAAGGAAAGTACGAAATGGAAAAGAATTTAGACTAATAGCCCAGTTAAACGAATTTGAGATTAAGGATGTCATGTTGGATCTAGGATCCGATGTGAACATTTTTCCTAAAAAGACTTTGGAATCTCTAGGAAAACTCCAGTTGACATATTGCCCAATGCAGTTAAGGATGGCCAACCAATATTATATTTTCCCCATAGGAAGACTGAAGAATGTGGAAATAGATGTTGTGGGACTGAAGACAACAACTAACTTTGATGTGATTGAGATCATGGGGGATAAGGAACCTTACCCTGCACTTCTTTGGATTGTTTGGGCCTATGAAAAATATGTAGTGGTTGACCTAAAAAAAGACACCATGACATTTGAGGTAGATGTAATCAAGGTAGTTCAACCCTTGGATCCATATGTAGGGTCCAGATATACAGAACCAACAGACAATAATATGGAGGGAGAATACTTGGATCAGTTGTACACTGTAACAACTGGAACACGAGATGATTATATAAATCCTATTGTTGATGGATCAGTAATTTTGAGGAATATACAGTCAGTGGACAAAGATTCAGAAATGACATTTGATAGTTGGAAACAAGGGTCATATGAAATATTCTCAAGGAGATGCGCAACTATGAGAGAAACTAGATTGGTTGGGACTGAGGTCAGAGAACACCCTGTATATGATGGTACCTTGGTACTTGATATTTTTATGCTCAACATGGAATAAAAGGTAGTATAGGATCAAAGGATCTCAGTACTAGATTTAGCCCTCCAGGACAACCCTGTCAAATGGTGGGCCAATCAAAAAAACTTATTTAGAAATTGGGATGATGTGAAGAAATCTATCAAGTATAGGTTTTAGAATAAGGAGTAGCTGGAATCGAAGATGCATATGGATTTCCAAGTTGCGCAACTATTCAAAGAAGAATATGATCCTAGAGCACATATTTAATAGTGCATGACATCGTGACAAGTTATAGAAATACCACCTTGCTTCTGGGTCTGGGTATTTCCCCACTCACTAGGTCCAATCCCAAAAGCTTGGTTCATACATGAAGAAACTAGAAGACTGACTAGTGACTGGAAAATGTTGGCAGGTAACTTTTGCAAGGACTTATCATTTACTAGTAAGTTCACTGAGCTTGAAGTATCCTACAAAAGATTAAAGAATTTATTTTTACAAACAACAGTAATTAGAAATCAAACCTAGTGGTATGTGAAAGACATAGTCGAGAACTTGAGACTAATATTCACCTAAATTTAGACAAGAAGACTATAGAATTCTATAAGATTAGCAGGGATTCAAAAAGCCCAAATGATTTAGAGCAATTGATAAACCTAGCCATTAAAGAGACAGAAGGGAACAGATAAATCTAGAACACCATACCCAGTCAGACTGATAGTTCTTATAATCACCCATTAAAGTTGCGCAAATTCAATATAGGGACCATAGAGAAACATAAGATAGCTATGGTGGGATATTAATGGGCTGAGAAACCTATTCATGAAATACAGAGTTTGTTGCAGGAATATGAGGATTTGTTCCCAAAGACCTTTTCAGAGTTAAAGGGGATCAAAGGAGTTATGGGAGAAATGAAAATAGAATTAAAATTGGGATCAAATTATGTGAGGCATAGACCATACCACCTTAACCCTAGATTAAAAAAGAAGGTTAAGAAAGAGATAGACAAGATGTTGGAAGCTGGATTTATTTTTATAGTGGAAGAAGAAGAATGGGTCAGCCCAATAGTCATCCAAAGAAAGAAAGGCACAAAAGATATCAGTGTCTGTGTAGACTATAGAAGCCTTAAATCTACCTATGTGCATGACCCTTTTCCAACACCTTTTACTGATGAGGTGCTAGAACAGGTTGTGGGGAAAGAAGTGTACTCATTCATAGATGGATTTTCAGGCTACCACCAAGTGAGGATTGCCTAAGAGGACAAAAATAATACCACATTCATAATAGAATGGGGTTCTTTTGCATACAATGTGATTCCATTTGGCTAAAATAATGTCCCTGCAGTTTTCTTCAGGATTGTAATAACATCTTTTAGAGAGTTCATTCACAAGTTTATATAAGTCTATATGGGTGATTGGACAATATACAGTCTTCTCAAGGAACATGTAGCACTATTACGTCTGATGTTTGACAGATGCAGAGAATTGCAGATATCATTGAATCTCATAAAGTGTATCTTTTGCATACCACATGGAAATTTGTTGGGCCACATAGTATGCTGAGAGGGAGTACTGGTAGACCCAACCAAATTTGCAGTTATTGTGAATATGTTTCCACCTATGAGTTCTAAGAAGTTTCTCTCCATGCTAGGACACACAGGGTACTATAGCAGGTTCATCATAAGATATGAAAACATTATTGAACCTCTGGAAAATCTATTGAAAAAGGCTGAAATGTTCCAATGGATCCCATATTGTGATAACGCGTTCGAGACCCGAAAGGAGAAGTTCAACACAACACTGATTCTGATATTCCCAAACTGGGAAAATGAATTTCACATCCACGTAGATGCTTCAGGTATTTCCTTAGGAGCTATATTAGCGCACCCTGGAGATGGGGTCATGGATCATCCTATCTATTTTGAAAGAAATAATTTGTCACAAGCTGAGCGCAACTACAAAATGACATAAAGGGAGGGTTTAGCCATGATTTATGCTTTGCAGAAATTTACACATTATTTTTCAGTTTCTCATTTTAAGTTCTTTACTGATCATTCTGCATTGAAATATCTAGTTAACAAACCTGTGTTGGAAGGGAGAATTTGTAGATGGTTGCTACTATTTCAGAAGTTCTCTTTTGAAGTAATTATTAATCCTAGAAGATGAAACATAGGACCTAATCACCTGTCTATATTAGAGTCAGTGGAAAGTGGCGGAGAAATTGATGATCAGCTCCTAGATTCAGATTTGTTTCGGGTTGAGGCCATACCAGAGTACTTGGAGGACATATCACTCTTCTTAAGTACAAGAGCCTGCCCAGAAACCTATTCTGCAACCCAGAAGTTCCATATGGTTGTTAGAGTAGCAAACTATCAGTTTATTATTGGGCAATTGTATAAAATGGGACTAGATAGTATCCTCAGAAGATGTGTCTTGGATCATGAAAGGTAGGATATATTGTGTGAGTGCGACAATGGAGTTGCGGGAGGACATGTAGGAGGAAAGGCTACTGCGTAGAAAGTCCTCCAAGCTATACTATGGCGGTAAAATCTCTTCAAGGATGCAAAGGTATATGCTAGATCATGCGATGTTTGTCAAAGAGTGGTAAGTTGTCACGATGAGGTGAATTACCACTTCAACCAGTTCGATCTCTACAAGAATTTGAGAAGTGGGAGGTTGACCTCATTGGACTGATCAACCCCATAACAAAGCATTCAAAGGATAGGTACATCATTACTACAACTGACTACCTTACACGTTGGGTTGGGGCAACAATTGTTTAGGATTATTCTACCTATACTAATTCTAGGTTCATTTTTTATAATATTATCACTCGATTTGGATTTCCTAGGAGCCTAACTAGTGATCAGGGAGCTCATTTTATTAGTAGCACTATAGAAAATCTTACAACAAAATTCTTGATCCAACATCACAAAAGAAACCCCTACCACCTGCAAGCCAATGGAACAGTAGAAGCAATCAACAAGATTCTGGAGAGAGGGTTAACAAAGGTATGTTGCACAAACCAGTAAGATTGGGATGAAAGAGTTCCAGCAGTACTATGGGCTTACATGATAACCACAAAGAAACTTCACATGTATATGCCATTTCAACTAGTTTATGGGAAAGAGGTTGTGGTGCCTGCAAAATTCATTACTCTAAGTTTGTAAATTTCACATATCACCCATATGTCAGAGGAAGAATCAATTGCGCATAAACTTATGGAGTTACAAGAACTCAAAGAGACCAGGTATTAGAAGACTTCCATCAATCAGTTGAGAAAGCAAGGAGAAAATATTGGCACGACAGACACATTAAAACTAAAGTATTTGTGCAAGGAAACAAGGTCCTACTCTATGATAGTTGATACCAGAAGCATCCTAGCAATTTGTGCATGCATTGGTTGGGACCATTTATAGTTGCGGAGATCCGACCCTCAGGAGCAGTCAAAATTGCGCAACTGGATGGTATGTTGCAACCTGGATAGGTGAATGGAACTTGCCTGAAATCCTATATGTCTCAGAACTGAACAAAATGGACTATTGTTCTAGCCCGAAGGAGCATGTATAATAGTTAGATTTGACTTTTCTACAATTTTTGTAAGTTCAATTAATAATGTTGATGTGTGCAGTGTTGTGCCATAACATGTAGTTCATTTCCTTTTATGTTTAAGTGTTGTTTGATGTAGAACTACTTACTCACCAGCGCAACATTAGAAGTTTAAAATAACCCATTAATGGAAGTCATTAATATGACAAGGACCCCTTTCTGGTCAGAGGGAGAACAAATCCGAACGCAATCTGAGTCCATGTGCCACACAAACCTAGTCTAGTCACAACATTTATTTCCATTACGGTACCCTGTCTGAATTCAGTTAAGACATAAATCCATGATAGGAGAAGATGCCATCAGTATTTTCATTGGTATTCCCATCCTTCAAACATAAAGGTTTGAAATCGGCCACGTCCCTGTCCAACTTGCATAGTAAATGCCAGAATCGCCCAATAGGATTTACCCTGTTAACCTGTCCTGTCGAACAACTCAAATCCAATTTGCGTCCATATGGTCATGATGAACAACATTTATTATTGAAATTTCCATCTAATCCTGAGTATAATTCTATGACAACTCATCGTAGAACGAATTATTTTCAAAGAACATAGTGATTTTCGAATTTCAAAGAGCGAGCAAGCATGTGCATCCTTGAGACCCATAGTTGTGACAACCAAATCCCTATTTCGCTGCAGAATTTGATCATATCCAGAAACCACAATTATGAGAGATACAGGAAGTCGAGGCACCATGTCCAAAGACGCAGTACTAGATGATCCCTGCGACCCCCGAGTCGAGGTTGTGGGTGATCTAAAGGGGAAGGTGGAGCAGGTCAAGATCCTTGATCTTGACTTAACAGACCCAGTCTTGTTCCTCAGATGAACATAGATGTCTTCTGGACTATCGCTCCAGATGAGTTGGGAGGCATGTAGTTCATGTCAAAGTCTGAATTCATCAATCTATTCAACTCGACGATCATGAACCTCAAAGACCTGCGAGTGCTTTGTACTACTCATGATGTTGCACGATGCACCAAATTCCTGATCAACAGGGTGAACGAAAGAAGTCTCTGATTGGATAAATTGTATCCAATCCATGTGGAAGACATTCATCAACCTATTATATTGTCCCTTAAAGGTGAGGATGTGTCAAAAGGATTCTAGGGTCCCAATAAGCACGACAAGAAGAAAGGGGAGCCCAACCTTTATGAAAGGTTCCACACTCAAATGGGGGGGGCACATAGCCAAAATTAACCCCATACTACTAGAGATAGTCAGGACTGGCTGCTACATCATAGCCAACAAGGTTATGAGGTCATATTACAAGGGAGAATGCATGATGGATGCATTGTCAGTAGCGGATTTTTGCACCAATGTCACTGCATTCAAATGATGTAGTTACCTACTGGATGAACTAGTCGTGTCTTGCAAGGAAGCCTAGGATAAGGGAGGGACCTTCACCTACAAATACTTTTTGATGGCATTCACAATGCTTAAGTGGAATCCACCCATTGGAAGACCATTGGAGCTAGACAAGGGGTTCTTTGTGAAGATGTTTGAGCCATGGAATTCTAGGATGATCTTGTAGAATACATATTTCAACACCATGACGTTCTCTAAGTGGTACAATGAGCTTATCGACACAATGCATAGGTTGCGCATTCCACATGAGCTCCTCAACTGCAAAACAAGGAACATCTCTTTCAGCATGAACCAACATCATACGTTTGTATGTCCAAGGAATGCTAACAGGGAGGATTTCCACTCAAGGATGTTGTCCTTCTACCTAGATGAGGAGGCTTTTGATAAAGAGGTGATATCATGGTCAGGAGTTAAACACAACCTGCACAAGTTAGGGATGAACTACATTCTTCCTGGCAAGCTATTGAAGAAGAAAGGTAAATAAGTGGGGGAGGAATCAAGCTCAGGACCATAGGTCCAGAAGAAGGAATCTCCATCACAGTCGGAATCTGAGGAGGAGGAGGAGACAAATCCATTGGAGCGCAAGAAAATAATGATTCCAATCTTCCCGCAGATGCCATAGAAAGCCATGTTGACAGGTAAGGATGTCAACAAGATTTTTAGCACTGCATTCACTACAAAACCAATGGTGAATAATTTCAGAACTGGGGTCTTTCCAAGTAAAATTATGAACCCCCAACCCCTTTCATATGCCACCCCCCACAGTCACTCAATGATCGGAGCAACCCCCATCATCCATATTCAGGATGACCCTGAGCCTAACATCCCTCCATCCACCATCATCATCGAGCACCCTCCATCACCACCACAACACCAGTCACCACCCCCAGAAACCACCAATCCACCCCAAACCACTGATTCAAATATGATGCATCTCAAACCCCCCAAAAAACTAGAGTGAACTCCTAGAACCAAAGCAGGAGTTTCCTAAGATGACACCAAAAGTTTCTGGTCCAAATCTAGAAGTACCAGAGAAGATCCTGCAGTTGACTAGTCTGAACCTGGACACCCATGACCAACAGATTGTGCCTTTTGTGCTGAAAAAGGACACTCAAATGGTGGAGAATCCGCAAGCTCAAAGTACCAAGCACATCCCCTCAACGACCAAGTTTGAGGGTGGCCAGGGAAGCGCAACATAGGAAGCATATGCAAGTAAAGGGAAGGAGATACCATAGGTTCAGAAGGAGCCCAACTCACCTTCTGAGTAGAGAACAACATCCACATAGGAACATATGGACTTGGTTCTCCAAAACCCTCAGTAGTGCACTGAGTTGCTACAAGTCTTCCTGGTTAAAACATAGGTTCTAACACTTCTTCCATTAGCGTTGAGATTGAGGTTGGTTCTAGGACCATTCGTAAAGGTGGAGGAAGTGGAGACTCTTTCAAACCACTCAATGACCAATGGAATTCCACTGTAGACTCGAGCACCTAGGGACACAACACCCTCTTCTGCTGACCTTTCACAGTGGCCGACAAAACACTTGGTTGGAATGATCAGAGCATCAACTCAAGAAAAGGTTTGAGCAGGCATAGAGGTCTACAGAGTTCACAAGGGAGGAAGTGTTCCTTGAGCAAGCATGCATAAAACAAAAAGAACATGCAAATATATAGGTTGAGAACAGACGAGAAAGAGTCCAAGAAAGGCTTGTTGAATACTGAACAAAGATTTGAAAGGTCGCACCCCAACTTCCTGAAGCCAGCGATGCAGGAGAGTTAGAGCATCAAATTTAACTTCTCCAAGGAGCATCATCTAAATTGTCCATTCGCACTGAGCATTTGGAAGTGAAGTTCCATAAAGCTCAGTAAGAAGCAAAAAAACAACCTCGGAAAATGCAGGTGTAGATGGAGAAGATAGTGCTAAAAGGAAACAATGCCCGCGCAACACTACATAAGCACACAACTAGGTGCACAAGGATTTTCAAGGAAGTCAATGATTGGATGGGCATCATCACTAGATGCAACCAAACCTTGGAGGATGTGTGCACCAAAATCCAGGTGTTGAATGAAGAATTTGCGGCCATGATGGATCCGTTGGATAAACAACAAAATTTCGACTAGATCCAAGAAGCAAACAATGAACTGAACATCTTATTTGATGCACAATCCATAGCTAAGAAGGAGTTGCGTGACTTTTGGCCTGTCATTCAGACAGTTTATATGCAGATACATCAAGTCAATGCAACAATAGATTCTACATGCAACTCATTGGTCGCATCCAAGCCTAAGGGATGTATTACAGAGGTGACCCAACAGTTCGTCACAAAGGTCTCAATCCTTGCCAGGAAGTGGTAGGATAAAGTTGGAAGCTTTCAAGGAGTGAGGAAGAGGGCCTTGGATTTAGTCCCATAGTTGGGCCCTTCATTTTAAGAGGAAAAAGAGGAGAAAGTACAAGCAGAGGAGAAAAATCAAGAGGAAAAGGTTATGTTAGACATGAAATTTTCACACCTAGGTACCTCACCCTAAGTGTCGTAAAGTGTCATATAAGTGTCTCATATACCTCGACACCATGGAATAATCCCTAGTTAATGTGGAGGAGGTATATATTACATGAAGTCCAAATACCAAGTGCACATGAATTATTATTAATATTCATGAAAAAAGAGATTATTTAAGTGTGAGAATCAAGTGCACATGAATTATTATTAATATTCATGAAAAAGAAGAAATTAAGTGTGATAATCCACCTCACATTTGGTTTCCTATTTTTTGGGGAAGGTGGAGGATCTCATGGATGGTTGAAATATTTCCTCAAAATACTTGAGAGATATTTCCTCCCTAAAATCCTTAAGAAATATTTTCTCCCTAAATATCTTAAAGATCCCTTTTTTAGTGGATCTAATAAGAGATTCTTTGCATGGTGGTTAAGCCTCCAAATCCTATATAATGAGGGATTTCCATGGAGGAGGGTGGGAATGGAGACGTTTAGAGATACAAAACGTATGATCTCATGAGGAAAGAAGGAAATTGGAGGTATCAAACTTATGTTCTTGGGAGATTTGTGCAAGGGCTGGACGAGGAGGACTTGGAGAGGTTGTTGTGATTTCATCAATGGTTTGTAAGTATCTTTTTGAATTCTCATTAATACATGTGATTGGCTTCTATCTTCTTTCCTTCAAGTTTGTGTACATTGACCACTTTGGTTAGTGGTTCAACCGAGGATGAAATCATATTGACCACCTAATCAATCAGACTAACCAGGGATGGAACTGGATTGACCATTCCATGAACTAACAATGGGTTGGGAGGAATCTTACGATAACCAGTTGGAAGTTTAAGATTTTCCAAAAGAGAACAATCCTCGTCCATATGAGGAAAAAGGTGAGAGTAATGATCACCTTCACATAACATGCAAGGAAACTTGACAGTTGTCTTCTTCTTACCAAACTTAATGTCAATATTTGATGGGGTGTCACCAATGTGTCCAACAGGGGCCGATGACATGGAGGACCACATTTATAAGACCTTGGGAAGACCACAGAAATCCATCAGAAAGTGGTCACCCTTACAAAGACTAAAAGGAAATTTGGGTTTCAGATTCTTCATTGTAGTCCTATCGACCTCATCAACACTACCAATATGATTAAAAGTAGTTGGTTTCTTGGATCCAACATCTGATGTAGTAGGGGGTTTGGTCCCTTTCTGGTTCTTCTTCTTCTTCTCTTTTTGTGTCTTCTTCTTCTTATCAACCTAGGTACTCACTTTAGATATTTCGATGGTGAAGAAGAATAAAGGGAAAGAGACCTAATGGGTGAAGAAGGAGAAAGGTCAACATGAGGTTGATGTGTGGGTGGTGTGCTTACATATGAAGCACTTGATGCATTCGATATTACCAGAATGGAAAACAGCCATACTGGTAACCCAAATGTGAGACCTAGAAGGCTCAAAGTAGTGATGTAAGGAGGACCAACGTTTCCGTAATAAGGAAAAACAAAAGGTTCTCCCGGAGTAGGGGTTTCTCCATTGGTAGTTTCGGGAACTGACGCTATTAAAGAAATATCCAACCTAGATTCTGCTAGGGAAAATAGACAACACACACTAAAAATCTAGGAAGCAAGGAAACAAAAAAATGTTCTCACAATGAATGCACTAGTTGGTGATGACATCCAACTTCGCGAAAACAATGTAAGAAGGGGTTGAGATAGAGAGAGTATAAAAGTTATGTTGATGACCTAGTTAACGGACTTACACAGTGGTGCAAGATTCCATGCAGTAATGGTGGATTTACCCTCCAAGGAGCCAGAGTGAGTTTGGCCAATGTCGATTGCAGGTACCGTGAAGAATTTCCCCTCCACAATCACCTTGTGTAAAAAACCTAAAGAGATAGGCTACTAAGGTTACCAACTACAACAATGATGCCTGGGGAAATAGTCAACAGTCTGATCCATGCACAAAGGCAGAGTATCTAGCCCAAAATCAACTCAAGAGGCTCCCACACATAATCGTGGGTATACTCTCAAGTGGCCCCCAATAATACACGCAATCTCTACACTAAGACCAACAAAGCAGGGTGAGTAACTATGTCAGCCCTAATGCGAACTCGTGATTGACCCTTTTGTTAGAAGGGCTTCCCAAGACAAAATGTACTAAATGGATTTCACCTCTCCCTAACTTAATATTCTATGTTTTTTCACAACTTTGGAAATTTATCTTTCACACCTATTCCAAATCCCTACACCCTAAGCTAATGTAGGTTTTCTACCAGAAAATATAAATTCTAATAAATTTTAGTTAAGCGCTTGATTTTTAAACTTGTTGTTTACTCAAGAGGAAAATGGCGTGGACTAAATGATGTTTTGACCGACTCTAAACAATGAAAATAAATGAGAATGAAAATATTTCACTTTGATGAAAGCTATATTACGAGAAGGAAAAAACTTTTATCATCCCCAGATGCACAATCTCTCGAAATGATAAAAACCATGTAATTTCGCTACTTTAAATGAAAGCTAGTTTCACTACCCAAAAACAAGAATGAAAATATAGTCTTTGTTTGATTCTAATGTATAAATAAATTATATGCAAAATATTCAATGCTCCACAAATTTCAGTCAGAAGAAAGAGTCAAATGCATATGCAAAAGACATGAACCGACAAAGGTTTCAAACAAAGCATGCACTCAAAGAAATGAGAACTGAAATAAAACAAGTAGAATATTGTTCTAACAAGAAATTAATCAAGTATTAAACAACTGAAAAACATTCAAAGAGAACAAGAAAATGCAAAGAAGAATACAAGAAAAGATAGGAAAAAGGAGAAAATACCCAAATTGTCCCGACAAAACAAGTAGCTAGAAAGGGAAATTTCACATTTTTGAAAACTTCTCAAGATCCAATCAAGACAATAGGGAGTGAAAAGTACCAAATCTCAACCTCAATACCTTCACAAACCAACATACAAAGTCTTGGTAAATACTTCCACAAAATAGGCTGAAACAATCTGAGCAGAAAAGGGCAAAAATCCCCCAAGAAGGAGACCAGTGCTCCCTGTCGCAAGGGTACAAAGAATTGAAATGCACTATAAATAAATGTATGGGAGTGATAGAACTCGTATATGTCTTATAGGGGGGCATTGAGCCACCCAGAAATTCATAAAACAGTAAAACAAATGAAGAAAAACTCACCCATAATCCACAAAAATTGGTGAAATTACTAATGAAGTTGGGAGAAAGGTAATGGGTCATAAACAAATAGTAAAAATGATCTAAAATGTGGTAAAATTTCAGGGACAAGACAAGGAAATAAAAATATATGTCGATCCTCAGTGGAGTCGCCAATTTCTGTTGCAGGAAAATCCCCCTGCGGACATGTGAATTCCCTCTTGGATCTTAGACCCCTATGACCAAGATAGAAGAGTGCTAACTTTGATCACTGGAATTCCTTTATACATAGATAAACTATTTGATAGAGAAGAGGAAGATATTATGGGTACCTTTTTACGATGTTTTTCCTTGCTTAGTCCAAGTTGATCCTTGATCCCCAAGCCTTTCAACAAGTCCTGCAATCCAATAAACCACCAAGACAAAGCATGCTCCGTATTCTACTATGATTAGTTTAAAAATAGATTTATCCAAAGAGACATGTCCATGAAAATGTGCACAAACTTGAAGGAAATAGGCCAAACACATGTATTAATGAGAACTCAAAAAAGATACTTACAAACCATTGATGAAATCGCAACAGCCTCTCCAAGTCCTCCTCGTCCAACCCTTTCACAAATCTCCCAAGACCAAAAGTTTGATACCTCCAATTTCCTTCTTTCCTTATGAGATCATAAGTTTGGTATCTCTAAAATTCTCCATCCCCCCCCACCTCCCTCCTCCATGGAAATCCATCATTATATAGGATTTGGAGGCTTAACCACCATGGAGAGGATCTCTCATCAGATCCACTAAAAAAGGGATCTCTAAGATATTTAGGGAGAAAGTATTTATTAAGGATTTTAGGGAGGAAATATCTCTCAAGCATTTTAAGGAGGAAATATTTCAACCATCAATGAGATCCTTCACCTTTCCTAAAAAATAGGAAACCAAATGTGAGGTGGATTCTCACACTTAATTACTTCTTTTTCATGAATATTAATAATAATTCATGTGCACTTGATTGTCACACTTAAATAATCTCATTTTTCATGAATATTAATAATAATTCACGTGCACTTGGTATTTTGGCCTTCATGTAATATATACCTCCTCCACATTGACTAGGGATTTTGACATAGGTTATTCCATGGTGTCGAGGTGTATGAGACACTTATATGACACTTTACGACACTTAGGGTGAGGTACCTAGGTGTGCAAATTTCATGTGTAACAGAATGATTCCATGAATGTTCAACTTCAACTCATCTATTCACATTTGTTGGATTGTACTAGGGTACCTTGGGATTCATTGACATCACTAGTGATTTCCCTCACACTTGTTAATGATTTACCTCAATGACCAGTAATCAAGTGGTTTCTACCATGTTCGACATCAAAACATCTATTCACATGGCTAGATTCGTACCACATCAGGATTGGGACAAAGACCCTGGGATGAGATTTCACTCTGTTAACTTCTTTACCCAGGCTGCGAAGGAGTTCATTTGAGCATGCTAATATAGACTGTCACATAGATCCACATTGTATTGGTCTGTGGCTATGTTTTATCATCTCGTAGCTCCACTATGTATTTTTCATGGCTACGATAAGTTCATGTCATGGAGGTATGGATCCACATTGTATATTTGGTGACCATATCCTTAGTCAATATTTTTCATGGATCCACAGTGTATTGGTCGCTAACCATGCTTTGAGTCATATCGCATTCTGAGCATAGGTATGCCTACCTCGAAAATGGAACATATATTAATATTGTTTGATGGTTGTTTGCAACTTCTTCCAGGTTCTCCAACTCCACACCCTTGCATTAAGGATTTGTAAAGTGTTTCGGTCACCATTCTCTCTTCTGACCTTACACTTTAGGGGGCATTCTATTACACATGAAATTCGCACACCTAGGTACCTCGCCCTAAGTGTTGTAAAGTATCAGATAACTTTCTCATACACCTCAACACCATGGAATAACCTATGTCACAATCCATAGTCAATGTGGAGGAGGTATATATTACATGAAGGCTAAAATACCAAGTGCACATGAATTATTATTAATATTCATGAAAAAAGAGATTATTTAAGTGTCAGAATCAAGTGCACTTGAATTATTATTAATATTCATGAAAAAGAAGTAATTAAGTCTGAGAATCCACCTCACTTTTGGTTTCCTGTTTTTTAGGGAAGGTGGAGGATCTCATGGATGGTTGAATATTTCCTCATTAAAATCCTTGAGAGATATTTCCCCCCTAAAATCCTTAAGAAATATTTTCTCCCTAAATATCTTAGAGATCCATTTTTTAGTGGATATGATGAGAGATCCTCTCCATGGTGGTTAAGCCTCCAAATCCTACATAATGAGGGATTTCCATGGAGGAGGGGGGGAATGGAGAAGTTTATAGATACCAAACTTATGATATCATAAGGAAAGAAGGAAATTGGAGGTATCAAACTTATGGTCTTAGGATCTTTGTGCAAGGGCTAGACGAGGAGTAATTGGAGAGGCTGTTGTGATTTCATCAACGGTTTGTAAGTATCTTTTTTGATTTCTCATTAATACATGTGATTGGCTTCTTTCCTTCGAGTTTGTGTACATTTGCATGGACTTGTATCTTTGGATAAATCTAGTTTTAAACTAATCATAGTAGAATATGAAGTATGCTTTGTCTTCATGGTTTATTGGATTGCAGGACTTGTTGAAAGGCTTGGGGATCAAGGCTCAACTCAGACTGAGCGAGGACAAACGTCGTAAAAAGGTACCCATACTCTCTTCCTCTTCTCTATCGAATAGTTTAGCTATGTTTAAAGGAATGTTAGTGATCAAAGTTAGCACGTTTCTGTCTTGGTCATAGGGGTCTAACATCCAAGAGGGAATTCACCTTTCCACAGGGGGATTTTCCTATAGCAAAAGGAGGACAAGGGAAAAAAACAATTTCTCATGGAAGCTGTGAAAGAGTTGAGTACTTTACTCGAGGGAGAGTCAAGTTTTGTGGTTGGATCCTGTTAGTCCCTTCATTTTTTGATAAGGAGTCTCTCAAGAAGGATGGCAATCCTAGTTTTTGCGTAGTACGAGTCATGCAAGCTATAGAAGAAGTGGGACAACAAAGCAAGGAGAAGCAACATAAATTAGTTGCAAGAAGGACAACACCACACCAACAAAGTAAAATTAGTTGCAACAGAACAAGAAAGTGTGCAAGACAAATCTTTTAGAATTCAAGGGTAGGTTGAATTCCTTAAGATGAAGCTTATTATCTGAGTCCTTTAACTTTTCCTTAAGAAGTTGTCAATAATTATCTAGATCCTTTCTATTTCCTTCTTAGACCTGAAGGAATGATGAAGCCCAAGGTAGTCAAACTTCAGAGTATTTGAGTCATCATCCCAAGCCTTTGACCTTTCATGATCCTCTGCACAGAAGGATTGGGAAATTTTCCAGAGATATGACTTGGCATGATTTTGTCCCTCCCTCCCTCCTCCATGAGCTAGAATTTACAATTCCCTATGGTACAATGCATGTTCTAACTCATGTTATTTTCGTTCTTAACTTGTCATTGTTGTGGTTTATGATGAAGCATAGAGGCATGGATTATCATGTGTTGATAGGATGGTTACATTGGTTATTTGAGTACACCTATCATTAAACCAACAGGTAAGTAGAGGTAGGTAGTTATTTGCATCCATTGTACATACCATTGCATTTCATATTAGTATAGTTTTACTTTCATTTGCATTTTATTTTGTCTCAGTTGTATATATGTATTCTTAGAATCATATGTTAGACTCGATATGCCTTTATTTGTTTAATGTATCATATATGGACGAGGGGTTATATCACCACCCTAGGGATTACTAATGTATTTTGTTGAAATTTAGTAGACACAGGTCATACCAGAGATGTTGAAGTTCTCATGTGCTCTACGGTGAGCACATGAGAACATGAGATATACCCTAGCCTAGGTATAACTAATGAGATCATGTATTGATGCCCACAGGTCCTAGACATGGAGTGTTGAGAGCCAGATGAATTAAGCATGGCCCTTGAGGGCCCATGTTGTATTCAGTTCAGTCCACATATCACCAAAAACAATGTTCATCACACCAACTTGGTCCTGAAATGGCAATGAGTATTTCTCCATGAGGTAACAAGTTTGGGTTTCATGGTATGTATCTTTCCGATTTTTAAAACATTTAAACATGTTGCATTGAATCTTTTTGGATTTCATAACATTTGCTTGACTTTATTCTCTTTTCCTTGTTCAAACCTGGGAGGGTCACATGGCTCCCTATTAAGTGGGTTTCCTTTTATGATTGGTTGTTACCTAGTGGATCTCTGAATAATCATCACTCGTTCCCTCCATTCTTACCATTTTCCATCTTTATCCCCTCCATCTATCCACATTTTTTGGAATTGGGGAAGTCTCCACTTGAAAATGGTTGTACCTTAACTCATGGAAAGACCTTAACTAATGGGAAGAAGGGGATAAAGGCCCAAGGGGAAATGTAACTATAAAAATTAATAGCCGAATTTAAACCTTTGATACTCTTCGCCTAGGGATCCCCGAGAAAGCACTGAAAAAATTCATAGCAAGAAAAGGGGACCCACATATGAATAAAACACTCAAGGAATTTGTTGGTGGATAGGAGGTCTCATCATGAGGTGGCCTATCATGACCATGAATGTGTAGCAGTATGACACTACCACCCAACTCATCACCAAGCTAGGGTAGTGGCTTTTGGTTGCATGTCCAAGAGAACGTTGGTCTCATCATGAGCCAACCTTATAATTTCCGTGAAATTTTTGTGGGTGACTGCGAATATCTGGTCACCAAGTGAGGGAGATGGACATCAACTATTTCATTGAAACATGAATAAAGAAAGATAAAAGAAGAAAGAAAAGATACAAATAAATGGCAATCAACGGTCTTGGAAACATTTTCATCCATGACAAGGTACAACCACCCTCAACAAAGGAACCCATAGGTTAGTGTTACATTTCCCTGTTATCACATGCACCCCATGCCCAATTTTTTTTCCCCTCACCACCTCACATGTTTGTAATATTTGGATCAATCTCCATTGGGGAAACAACCTTGACTTAAGAGAGATTGGCCCAATAGGACACCGTAAGACCATTCCAAACCCTAGACTTGTGAAGTTCCATAATGTTTTGAGCATTTGTTTGGTTTTAGGGGGGTTTAATGCACATGTTTGGGATTTTTAATAATTAGATGCAATTTACGTACCATGAATTCATGTGACTTATGGACCCTTCGAGGGTGTACTGGTTTTTTTTTAAGGATCTTTCCCAATGAAAAAGTACACGGAGAGATGACTAGCTCATACCTTCATGAGGGCTCAAATCCCATTTGATGGATGTTGAGACCCCATATAGAGGGCATGATGACAATGAAGGGGTTCTTCCGAGAAGAAGAAGGACGTTTCCTTTGGAGGCACTTTGGTGGACCTACACCCAGGAAACTGTGCCTTTCCTACTTGAACGGTGGCCTTTGAAGGCCTTGGACATCACCCATACAAACCTTGATATTTTTACATGTAGTGGTTGTCACCTTGGGAGTAATTCTGAGGTTATTGGCACGTGTGGGAAGGGTTTTGACCTCTGGAGGCCCAATGTTTCATTCCTTGAGCCCAACGTTCCATGAAAAAGGTCCAATGTCACACTAGAAGGGCATGATGTCACCCCTAAGAGGGTATTTACATGAAAATTTGTTTTATTTTGTCCAAAATTTAATTTTGTAAGAAAATGGCTTGGTTGGCGCTAATATTTTGACCTAAAACAATTAAAGGTCAAATTTTGGTATAAATATACATAAATTGACGTTCATTTTATCATAACTCTCACTTGGGAGAGTGGAGTTCTGAAATTTTCTCCCTACTAAGGGTTATTGGCTGAAATAAGGAGGGTGCTACTCTTTTAAGTCTTGTTTTTGGCACTTGGACAAATTTTTATGAAGTTTTGTGGAAATCTTGCACGGTTTTACATGATTATTCTTGGTGCAAATAAGTATATTTTTACTTTGACATTGTAAATGGTTATGGTAATGATTTTCTTTCTCATACAATATTATGAAATTTCATGTTTTAATTAATGCTTGAAGTAAGAAACTTAAAGAACTAACTTTATTGCTTTTCATTTTCCTAGCTTTATTGAATTGATCTAGTAACTAGTGAAACCCTAGGGCCCTAAAGTGATAGCTTTGTAGAGGTTTATTTTTAGTTATTGTGAAAAGCACTTTTCATCCATAAAAATCCAAGAAGAAGGAGGTTCTAGGACCTAGAAGTTCCTACACCCTAGCTTCCTCACTTCTTAGAGGTCAAAACCTAGGAGGACTTAAGGCGATACTCCTCCTATGTCTTTTTCCATCTTGGATTATGTGTAAAAACACTCATTATAATCCTTGAAGGAGTTTTCCTACTTGACTCCACTACCCTTAGAGAAGAACTATTCAAACCTCACTCTTTGACAAGTATCATCAAACTTCAAACTCACATTTTATCCTTGAAACCCTACTAACCTTCTAACCTAGTCTGAAAATACTAACAACTGACTTGTTTCTTTCATAATCAATGATTCAACCATAATTTGAAGATTATATAATTCTATTAACCATATTAAAACAACCCAAAAATTGTATGAAGCAAGGTACTATCAATAAATTCCAAAGTATGTAATCAATTGCCTCTTTAAAATACATTTATGAAGGTTGTTGTTGTTGTCATTACTTCTATTTTACTATTGTTAGAATCTTCTTGGACAATTTTTAAAAGTTATTGGTTGATCGATACATATCTACATCTTGCATGAAATTTTTTTTTATCATTTGAGACCTTAAGTATCTTTTTATATTTTCTATTCAATTGCATTTTTTGGATGTTATTACAATTGTCACATTTTCCTTTTGTTGTTGTTACAACTATCCTGTAGTAGCTTATTCTAAGTTTAACTACAATCCTAAGAAATCCAGAATTTTCATATGGCATAGTATTATCATCTAGGTGTTCAAGTATTTCATTACATTGTCATTCAAAGTATTTTTTGAAGAAAGTATTCCAATTGTGATTTCTTTATCTTATGTTGTTGTACATGTCTTAAATGGTGCACATACTTATTGGCTAGCACTATTTCTTATAAGTTCGTTGTCTTGCTAAAGCATTAATATCACTTATTGATTGTAATCTTCCATAATGTTTGTTGTTTTCTTGGTAAAGGGAGGGTACTTTATTTTAATCCCTTGCTTCACCTTTCAAGACATAAATCTGATTTGAGTGACCTAGAGAGAGGGGTGTTTTACCTTTTATTTCTCTCCCTTCATCAACCCACTAGGTCTAGGGACCTATCCCTTGAAGTAGAGTCATCTTCCTTCTAAATAGAAAGAGGTACCCTATTGAGGTGACAGTGATAGGATTTACCTCCATGTTACACCAATCTCAGTCTACTTGCCTTTAGGATCTGTGAAAGTATAGATTGTACGATAACAGGTCCCAAACCCATGGTCTTCATCCCAAACTCTAATGGTATGAATCTACATCATGAAAATAGATAAGTTGATGCTGAGCATGGTAGAAACTATGTGATTACCATTCATTGATGTATATCCTTAATATATGCAATGGGATCCACCGATGATGAAGATGAACCCCAAGATACCTAGTAAAATCTAGCGAGTGTGAATAAAGGATATAATGTAGAACACTCATAGAATCAATCAATCATGATTCAATTATGAAAACCCATTGTCGATCATAAGGAGGCATGCCACTAAGGATTGCAAGCTCCAAGGTACTAGTTGGTTCCTAGATCCCTCTTCTAGATAATGTGCTCAAGTCAATAGGAAGAGATCTATCAAAGGTCCGGCAAAGGAGGTCCTTGATGTACACCCTATAAATCAACATGAAACATACATCGAGAGATGATGTGAAGAGAGAGTATCACAAAGTACAACTGACACAAGGATGGTTGATTTGGAAAGTCAACAAAACAACATATGGTCAACTCAATCTTTACCCTCCCTTGAACATATATCATGATAGAATGGTGACTTGGTAGCAAGACACAAGAGTTGGACAGATATAGTGCAACAACGAAGGAGGAATCAAAGCACTCTCCATGGTGAGTGGAAGAGTAACTAGACAGAGAAGTATCTTTGACTCATATTGCTTGAATGGCTCCTAGGAAATATAAAACCAAACTATTTGATGAGGACCCAAATAGATTTGATGTTCAAGGGTGACTTGATTGACGCTACCATTTTGAAAAATAGATCAATGGTGAAAAAACACCACTCTTTTTTTTTTCTCATCTCCTTCATGGGTTAACGAGAATGAAAGAATGAAACAAGTATGCTTGGTCTCCTTCATGGTTTAAAGAGAATTAAATAATGATGCAAGTAATCTCAATACCTTTTTTGTTTCCTTTTACGAGTCTGAAAAGAGATAAAAATATACTTGGTGGGAGAAAACGAGTGTCCTAATAACATACTCCTATGTTCCAAGTGCATGGAACCAACCTAAGAAATGAGGAATGAAAATGGTACTAACAAGTGATATACACGCTTAGTAATTGTTCTCTCCCTAGGTAGGGGGATGCAAAAAGGAGGCCAAATAATACAAGAGGAGGATGATCAAGGATACTTCATAGTGGTAAGCGATATATGCGTAAACAATAGTTCAACGGTGGGAGGAATGATGTGAGAAAAAATGCATAGGTGACTATTAAGAAAAATAGAAAAGTGTTGGGAAACCCCCACAAGATATGGCCAGAATATCGATGAAGAGAGGAGAATGAAGCTCATTCTTCAAGTCAGGGAGGGGCTACAGGAGGGCTCCCATTCCTATGGGAAAATGTAGCATGGGAACCAAATAAAAATAGAGGTGATAAATAGGGATCCCATGAAGGGTAGGAATTACCAAACCAATTGCAACATGCTATAGGAGTGGCTAAGGTCACAATCGGTCAGGTTTGAGCCTGAGGCACAATGCTGGTAGTATGGACGGTTGTTGGATTTCATTCTCTGTTATTGGTCTTGAGGATTATTTATGGGCTAATATGATTCTATTTTACTATCACATATTGCCCCTTGTTCATATTTTATAATCTTCCCAACAAAATCCCTTTAAAACTATCAGCCCCTCTGGTAACCCAGAAGTCAACGTAGCACATAGAGTGTACTACACAGTCTCACCCAAGATAGCTCTATGGGTGGCTGCAATACTCATGTGTTTACAACTTGAGACTGAGCGGAGATCTCGGGTTGTGTTCTGTAATCTTGATTGATCCAGTCTAACATGTAATTATAACATGCATTCTATTCATGCACGTCGAATACAAGATCTAACTAGTTAATTCATTCATCTAACATTCATCAATTAATAAGAAATAGAGATGCCTACATTCATTCACATAAAATAGGTTTTATTGTGGTTCACCCCCTCTTGGGCTATGTCCAGAAAGATCTGGCTCTGAATATTTTATTATAGTTCAGAAATATATCACACCGCACGTGGTTACAATTTTAGTTCTCCCCCTTTTCCACAGGCTCCTCGATCCCTCTGAGGCTGACTAGATCACACCAGGCTCCTCAGCCTGTGATCTAACCCTTGGTATCGAGTCTCTCACTCCTTCCCTAGATCACTATATTAATGACTCATACATGTCTTACAACTGTGTGTGTGTGTCTATCTCCCTTCTCTCGGTCTCTCCGTTTGTGTCTTAAGTACTACTTATTTATACCTTTGGCTCACCCTCCATTACAATACATTAAAAAATCCCCAACCATAGCATCATTAGGTCTTCCTTGCATGTGCACCTCCCCTTCTTCTCTTACACGTGATAATTTTATTTCCAGTTGTGCTTTCCTCATTTGATGATTCTCCTCCAAAAATAACCTTTCTTCTTGACTAGGCTTGCATCCAACAGGCCCCCAACACTGACATGTGGCTCATCTGGAGTCACCTAAACTTTGTTCACTTATTTAATCTCTCCTGAGAGAGCCTGAAACTTCTATGTGAGTTCCTTTTCTTGCATTTGAGCCTGCACTATGTTCTCCCTAAGTGTGTCCAACACCTACGCTAAAATCTCGTTGTTGATCATCTTTGTGCAATCTACCTAGGTTTGTGCCATGTTCTTCTTTACATATTCTACCTGCACAATGACCTCTGCTACTCGCTCTTGGAGAGGCTCCATATGATATTGGAACTCCTTCTTCTATGTCTATGCAACTATGAGTTCTTCCTACAACTTATTCATATCATGTGCTCCTTTGATGCACTCAGTGATCATAATCATATTCTTCCTCTACTTGAGGTCTTGGATAGTTGTGATTATCCTCTCCTCTTCTTGGTCCCAATGTTGGACCTATTGATCCTCCTCCAACTTCATCAATAGATGTGTTGCTTTATTGAACAAGTTAACAACTACACTGACTTGTCTCTCCATATCCTCTATCTACACTACTGCTTCTTGCTTCCTCTGCTCCGTCACATCCTGGGGAGTGGTAGGTATGAGTTGTTCCTGGAGGTGCTCGATATCCTACCTGTATTGAGATTTTCTTCACAATCTGATCAATATTCTGTGTCATCATGAGCTCTACTATCTACGAGCTCTTTGGAATTTTTTCATAGGCTAAATCCAATCCCTGCTCAAGCCTATCCGAATGATATTTCTCATCTTTGGTCTTGACCTTGACCTGCTTGAGCACCAATTCCAACTCTTTATTGTTTTTGTTCATCTGCTGCAATTCCATTGTGTTTGTGTGTGTGTGACTGTACCTCTTGCATGATGCTAACTTGCAGTTTATACAAGGCCTCGGTTGGTATCCACATCATTACAAACTGTATTTGGGCCAAATCCTTCAAGGGTGTCTGACCCACAATTTCATCCACGCCCAACATGCCAGGAGTAACATGAAACATCGAGCTCGACAATGTTATCGTCTAGATCCTATCCTTCTTTCTTGATCTAGCATTGGGTTTTTTCTCTGATGGTGCTGGGATTGATTCTATTCCTCTGTCATCCCTCTGCGTTCCTCTGATTTTCTCAAGGAGATACCTTATTTTTGCCAGCTCATCCTGCATCCTATCCCTTTGGCGCTAAGCTTCGTCAAAATATTCTGATGTTCAATCCTGGACCATCTGGGCCATGAGGTCCACGTCGTCCTCTGTGATTGTATATTCTAGTGGCATTTTGTGTTCCTTAACTTTCTTACGTGCACCCCCCATTTGTATAATTGGCCTCTTGTTCTAGCCTTGCTCCTACTAAGTATTTGTTCACACAGGGGCAAACATAGGGTTAAACTCTTCAACATCGCACCAAAAAAACCCTAACTACTAGCCCTTTCGATAATACCTACAAAGCAGATGAAGTCTTACCTGAGGTAGAGGCAGGGGGGTTGCAGGACTCAAGTGTCTACAACCTAGCTAGGAAACAGATTTGTGATCACAATGCTTAATAGAGAACTTAGCATTTAACATTCATTAGTATTGAACCCTCATTCACATTGCAGGTTAAAACCCTAATTATAGAACAACGCAATATTAATCCAGGTCTAAGAACATCTAACCATTCAACACATAACATCAAAGAATATCTAGCATTCATTCATATCATAAGCACTAAACATTCATAGATTTATCTATCATAACAGTGCACTAAGAAAATACAAGAACAATATAGCACGAAGCACATAACACAGGATATACGTGGTTGTTATTGGATAAATCCGTAGGTGCAGACACTAACTGATCTCCCTAGATCCACCTAGATCTAGAACAAAACACACCAGAACATGACGCTTTCCTTAAGTTTTAAATATTGAATTTACTAACTAAAGAGGGATAGGTGACATACCATTTAAACACCGCTTCCTCTCGCCATCGCCATCTTAGCTCCATTCCAACACTCATACAATGATGATCCTGCAAAAGAATGCAACCAACCAAAGTGATAGTAATAGCATAAACTCAATATAAACCTATGTATGTGATCAAGGAATCATACAATAAAACACGACAAGATTTATAGGAAAGAATCATATTATTGTATCATGTTAAATGTGAAAGAGAGATTACAACCATGGCCTTGATTTCATAAGGTCCCTTCCAACTGTCCTTCATTCCCCACACAATTACACTCCAAGAATTTTGAGATCATAGATCTGATAATATTCACAATCTATCTTGACAAAACAAATCTCAAAGCCACTCTAATCCAAGATAATCCCAAAAAGCTAAAGCTAAAGCTAACCTTCTCCATGAGAGCTACTCTCCTTTTATAAGTTGAAGAGGATAAGGTGAGGAGGTTAGGATGATCCCACTAAATCATGAAATCGAGTAAGATCCAAACCATTCGGATGCCACCTCACCATGGAAGTTTTTCCTTCTAGAAGATTCGAGAAAATACTCATTTTTCCCACGTGTAAGCATTTTCGCACCCTGCCTATAGAGAAGACTGCGAACTCCTCGAACCTAGATATGATGAAGCCAGTGAGAATCAGGCATTCTCGCACTCTAGCTATAATGCAGCATGTGAACTTCCTTTTTTATAGGGTTTTTACAAAGGAAAATGAAACTTATTTTCTTAGGAAAAGTTCTTCTCCCTTCTCTCTTCAGGAACTCGGGCCACTGACCCCTCTGAAGGAAGAAGATAGGTTTACATCATTAAAAGTCATAGGGATGAAGAAAATAATGTGTAACAGAGAGCCCCCCAAAGTATGAATTTAGAACAGAGTGATAGCTGAAATACTTTGTTGAGTGTGTGTAGGGAACAAAGAACAGTCGGTCAGAAACCTGCCAACAAACAAGGAAATACAATACAATAATATATCATCACTGAGGTAGGCATTCTCATACTCATAATATTTTTAGAGCATAAATGTCGATATGCGAAGATCCATGTCAAGTAAGACAAGTCATGGCCACCAAACATACATTGTGGATCCATGTCAATATGACTCAAATCTGAACATAACCACCAAAAATACACTGTGGATCTATGTGTTAAAGACTCAAATTTGAACATCTCCACCAGACATACAATGTGGATCTATGTAACAGTACACTGAATATACTCCAACACAACCTAAATCTTCTGAGAAAAGGTTTAGGGTCTTCATCTCCACCACTCTAAGTACGAATCTAACCATGCGAATACATGTGTCAAAGTCGAACATGGTAGGAACCACTTGATTACCAGTCATTACTGTATACCGTTAACAAGCGTGAGGGAAATCACCATTAATGTCAATGACTCCCAAGGTACACTACTACAATCCAACGAATGTAAATTAATGATCTGAAGTCGAACACTCGATGGAATCTCCCGATCAGGGGTCAATAATGAAAACCCACTATCGAAAGAGAGGAAACCTGCCATTGAGGCATGCAAGTTCCAAGGTACCAATTAGTTTCTTAGTCTAATTCCTGGATAATGAGTTGAAGTTGACAGGAAAAGACTCGTCACAGGAGGGCCTTAATATATCCCACATCAATGACATGAAACAGGTAACAAGATTTGAAGTAGATCAGAGTAACAAGTGATTTAGGACTGACTTAGGGATGGCCGATGCAATAGAAGGCTTAAATACTGTAGAAGTATTCGATGCAATAGAAGGCTTTCTGGGTTGAACTTCATTTTGAACATATTGACAACACGACAACTGTCTTGGAAACACTGACTCAACATGTTAGGATATTTAGACACTTAGGAGTTAGTTAAGATCTACTTGGTCTAATATGTCATTAGGTAAAAGTGTGTTTCTTTAGTATGCATTAGTATGMATTTGTAGTTAGGAAATCCGACGGTCACGATATGTTCCTGACATAGAGTGATCTGATGGTTCATACTCTCCTCGATCTTAATGGCCATTGATCCATGGCTTAAAACCCGATTGGTCCATGATCTCTATTTAAAGAGCATGGAGGGTCATTTGTCGATGATCGATTGTGAGAAAATCTCTTGTAAAATATCTCTGTAAACTTTTTCTTTGCATTAATAAACTACTCCAAGTGGCCGCGTTGGTTGGGGTCGTGGATGTTTCCCCGTAGGGGTTTTACCACGTGAAAACATTGGTGTGTTTATATTTGATATGGTTATTTGAGTGGTTACTAAAGGTGTTCATCCTCTGTTGGAATACCTATGTTGTCGAACATGGTATCGGAGGCTGTTTGAAGACCCGCTCCTGTTGTAGATCGAGATCGTGAAGCCGAGTTGCCTCATCTCCGTTTTTTGGAATTTCCATACATTTCTGGGCTGAGAGGACTATTCCATTATGTCCGGAGCACTTTTTTAATTTAGGAACACTTTTTGTTTCACTCGAAAAGGTTTTCGTTTGCCCAAGATACGACCATTACAGTCAGATCCGGAGGTATAAAGTCTGAATACACATTTTTTTAAATTTTTGCAAAGTTTTGATTTTATTTCGGTTTGTATTTTTTATTTCCATGCTGCTACTCTTTTAGATATGCGTATTCTCTTTGCCCTACGCCTTGTGCGATCTCATCAAATCAGAAACAGATAGGAAAAGGTGCATCTTCCGGGTAAGCTAACCGAGATCTAACCCTTGTTGTCATCGAGAAGCAAAAATTTTTTCTTGTGTGAAAAGATTTTTTTTGAAGCATGCTCTCCAAGGTCGTCTTCCACAACAACAAGACCCCCAATCCTCCTTCTGAACATTACAATATGTTTTGCTAGACCATTTGGTTAAAACTTGCCATATTAAGTAAGAGGTCTTGAGTTCAAGTCTCTCTTTTGTTACCTTTTTTGAAAAAGTTCATGTTATAAATTGTAAAGTGCATTTCACTTCAAGTATAAAAGTGAATCACTATAAGTATCTTTATATTTTATTTTAGAGTTATTTTGCATGCAACTTTTCTGTTATAAGGTAACCTCATTGTAAAAGTGATCCCCACATCTCTTTATAGAAGTGGGTCACTTCATAAAATAGCTTACACTATCACGTGGTTATTTGGTTACCATTTATGCCTTTTTTAAAAGGGGCATAACTGTCACATTAGAAGTCCGTTTTCAGTGTCGTTTATTTTAAAACCGCACAAATTTTCGAGATCTTTCCATCCAGATCATTAGTTTCAGTTTTTAAATCTGCATTATCTACATATTTAATATGGCTTCTACAAGTACTATCATGCTTACCAGCAACAACTACTTCCAATGGAGGTCCCATATGGAAGATTTATTAAGAAGTAAAGGCCTGTATCAGATTACCATGTGAAAGGAAACAACCCCCACTGATGATGATAAGAAAGCCAAATGGGATAATAGGAATGACAAAGCACATGGACTAATTGGAATGTCCATCTTTCCTGATCTAAGGTACCACCTTCAAGGAATTGATGACCCTGAAGCAGCTTGGGACAAGATTGAATCTGTGTTTGGTGAACTCAATATTATTCGAGCACAACAGTTAGAAAATCAAATACTGACCTTGATTCCAAGTGATTTTTCTTGCCTTGGATACTATCTATCTAAGTTTAAAACACTCAGACTTTTATGTGAAGAATGTAAGATAACAATGGAGGAAGAGCGTTGCATATATCTTATTCTTTCTAAGCTAGGTAGTG